>OZ005657.1:279952400-280132400 GCA_963930645.1 Salticus scenicus | reverse complement strand
TTGATCTTACAAACTATAGTTTGGAGAATACCCAAAATTTTTCTTTTTTTTTTTTTCATTTTTAATTTAAGAAGCTGCCTATACTATTTTCGTTTGTGCTAAATACAGCGTGTTTCAAAATCGGATGAACCAAACTATGCGGAAAAGAAAGGAAATTTCGCTGAACACATTGATTTAAAAAGTTTCATGCATTGAAATAATCTATCAGATGAAGTGTCATAGGTGGGCCTGGCGACCCCGGTGACCTTATGTGACAGAAAGTCATATATATATTTATTTATTTTTTCAAATAGAAACCCTACATTTTCTTAACATAATTGTGTTAAAGGAAAAAAAATCTTTTTAAAATCATGTATTGCTTTTTATAATTCTGCCTAGTGGGGGGAGGTGGGGATACAAAAAAAAAAAAAAGATTTTTCAAAGCTAAAACGAAATATTTTTAATAAAAGACCACATGCACATGCTGTACAATCTTGAATGTGAAACGGGGAACTCTTTCATCAGTTAATTCCAAACTATATTTACTATGACGCTATTCGGAAAGATTTGTTTTGCAAGAAATTCTTAAATGCATTAAAGTTACTTGCGTTTGGAGGGAAGGGATGTTGCTCGCCAAATCGCGCGCACTTTGTCTTTTTGCGCCAAATATTTGACAGTATTTTTATTTATTTATTTATTTATTTTTGTAGCTTTTATAGTGGGATTTCGCCGATAAATTTGACTGATCTTTCATTATGTATGTAAGTAGTATCTCTGTAATTTTTTTTCACAATATTCTGAGTATGTGCTTTAAGGAGACCTTCCTTGTAAGTTTAATTTGCACAAATTAATCCATTTTCCTTTTTTATAAATTAATTAATAAAACAAATAAAATTAATTAATAAAAACATGTGGTAATTTTAAGATTATCGCTAGAGACTAAGAAATATAAAATCCTATAATTAATTGCAATTAAGAAAAAATTAAAATAAAAAAAAAAAAAAAAAATTAAAATTTATTATCTCCAAAATTTTTGTTTTGTTTAATTTTTACTGGTCCCCTTTTTCTTTCCAGAACAGAACTTTTTCTCTTAAATACATGTGGTATAAGATGTTCTTTACTCTCCCAAAGTTTCAACATGATTCCAAAAATTTTTTCGAGATATTTGACAAAACGTCTGAATTCGATTATGTCCAAATACTTATTGGTAGGTAGTATATATAAATAATGTAAAAGACCTTCTGATGGAGTTTTTTGAAATTCATTTACAAACTTCACATAATCAATAATAAAAAATAAAAAAAAATTACGTCTATAATTAAATCCTGTGTTTCAAAAATAAATATAACTATAGCAAAGACTGTTGATTTGAAAAAAAAAAAAAAAAAAAAAAAAAAAAAAAAAAAAATAGCCGTTATGAAAATATATTTTAAACTCTTCTGCCTCTTTTAAAGTACAAACATGTAATAACCTGCCTCTTCCCTCCCCAAATATATATATATAGATAGATAAATATAGAATCATCTAACGTTTTCTTTTATAAAACTATTATTTTTAGCTTTTTTTTTTTTTTCTCGAATCATCTAACACACATAAAATTAGCAAATAATATACACCGAATGTTCCACTCCGTTTCTTTAATCATCCTGTGTTTATTTGGTACTCTTTCGGTGTCCATTAGTTTATGCTGAAATTGGTTGGAAGTAATAGCTTCTGTTCGTGTTGCATAAATCTTCAGTTTATGAGAAATCCTTCACTATAGTCTCTTTGTACAAGCCAGACGCTTTTATGAATTATGTATAAGAACGAAAAACGTATAACTCGGAAATAATCGAGCCATTACTTTGATTACTTGTCCCTGTGTTGTACTTACGTGAGTGTAACAATATGAGTAATGAATTAATTCTACAAATGCTGTTTGATTATTTAATCAGTATGAGGATCCGTTGAAGTGTTAATACAATGCGTGATAAATTAAAATATTTTTTTATATAAAACATTACACAATAGCGGTACAAACTACATATTCGACAAAAACTTTGATGGAGAAACACTTAATAATTTGATTAAACACCATTATTAAATCAAGATGTATTTATCTACATTAACTTTTGAAATTAATTGAAAAAAAAAAAAAATAGTTAAGAGAATAAAATTCAGTGCATGATTTTAGATTACATTTTATGTTTTTGTAACAGGTATTTAATTTTTTTTTACCAATATATGTTAGAGGAAATATTGTTTTGGGGCCTAATTTAAAAACTGAGTTTATGCTGTAATTCTACATCTTGAGATTTTTTGAATTTGAAAATCATATTTTAATCAGCTAGTCTATGTGCCTCAGTGTCAGTCTGTGTGTCGGTTTATGTGTGTCTGTTATCACCAGAATTTAAATCATATATTAGCAAGGAAACCAAATTCTGTATTATAAAATGTATTATAATGACCCTATTACTTGAAATTTTTTAATAAGAATGGGCAAATGATTAACATACACAGATTTCTTGTATGAAACAAATACGATAATCGTTGCGATGTTGGGCCATAACCTCCTGAACTAGATGCTTTCTGCGTGACTCGGACACTTGGCGGCAGACAGCGCCATCTGCTACATATTGCGCGACTTTTTTATTCAAAAGCCACCAAAAGTTTTTTAAAGTGGGATTTGATATACATAAAAGGCAAACAGAATCGAAGAAATGTCGATTATATAGATCATATATCATTTCTTAAAATTGCTGGTGTCAGTGGAGTAAAAAAGTGCGCAATCTGTACCAGCTGGCGCGTTCTACCGCTTGAACTGTTGCCAAGTTTCCGAGCCACGCGGAAGGCATCAAGTTTAGGAGGCTATGGTTGAGCAGTGGTTATTTTGTCGAGTTTGTAAATTAAAATATAAGATTAAAGAAAACTCAACATGAAAGTAAATTTACGAAATATCTTCTTCTAAATTAATTTCGTTAAAATACATTTAATTAATTTTTATGTCTTTTTTAAATATTACTCTAAAAGTACTTCTTTAAGTGAAATATTTTTAAAAGTAATGTGCAATGAAACACTAATTTTTGCTAAGTTCTAAGATACTGTACCAGCTTCGTCTTGAAGATCTTACGTACAATATACGAAAGTCTTACACTAAACTTAAAGAAAGGAGTGCTTGATCTACTTCCGTAAACGGATTTCTTTTGTTAATATATAAAGCTCTGTACTGTCTTCATATATGACTTTTCAACCAACTTTATTTTTCTCTTTCTAAAATATTTTCAGTGTACTTAATGACTACCCTTCTTTTGTTCATTTAACGATATTCGTAATGTATTTTAAATGGTATTTTCTTACAGCTTTTCTCTTACAAACATTTTATTATAGCTAAACTAAACCACACAAGAGCACTAACTAATATACATGATATTTTGAAGTAAATGTCCTTTAGTCCACAAACAATTAAATTATTACACTACCAAGTTGCAAGACAAGTGTAAATTTTAATCCCTAGTAAATAATTCTGCATGTCTGTAACAAATAAATAAATTACTAATGCATGCGATATTGTCGATGTCAATGTCCATTTTTAATGTAACAAATTCTGTTTAAAAAAATCTTATTTAGAACACATGAAGGAATTCTTAAGGCTATCATGGAGTTATCTTATCTGAAATATATCTAAAATAGCGCGCTATTTTTCCAGATAATTTCTAGACACAGTCTTTTAAAAACGAGTATACTTCTAGTCAATTTATTATATATGTTTTTAGTAAAATAATAAAAAAATAACCTTATGTATATATATATATTGTCAAAAATAAATAAATGAATAAATAAACAATATATATTAGCTTATTTTTAACTCATTTTACCTATTAGATTATAATTATTACGCTAGCTTACTTACTCTCTTTTATTGCTTGAAAAAATATTTGTAATGTCAGCAAAAGCAGTGTCACGTGATTTATCTTTGTAGAAAATTCCTGCAATTCATTTTAAAGTGGTATCCGCACAAATTATCATAAAAATAGTATGATAGGTATCTTATATGATAGATATCTTAATAAACTTAAACCTTAATATTTAAGTGTTTAACAGATGCATGTCAATACTAACACAACAAAAATAAAACTGATAACACATTGCTAAAACTATCACAAAAAGGTTGCGATACATGTTAAGATCCAAAAAGAGATAAAAACAATTTAAATTACTTACGCCCACTTGGATAAAAAAAAAAAAAAAAAAAGGACCATAAAATATAATGGCGGAGAGAGTAATTAAAGGACTTCAGAATAATAATTGGAATAAAAAATGCTTAAAAGTAGAAGTATTAACGCATCAGGGGGCAAGTACCTCATAAAGCTGTGAAAGCTGCGACGATTTCGTAAAACAGTATAGCTAACAATAGCAAATTTATACTGTTCAGGCCCCAATCAAACAGCAAAACTATTTTGAATGAGAAATGAAACAAAATATTAAATCAAATCATCAAGGAAACCAATGAGAAAAATAGAAAAAAAAATCGGACTAACCTCATGTAAAGCTATACACCCAACATGGAGAAAAGGAAGTTGCCATCATGATAATGAAATTAAAATTAAATTCTTTGCTAACTTCGATTAATCGATAAAGTATTATCAACTGAGCATTTTCATTAACGATAAAATTCTCCGTGTCATTGTTGATTAAGTTAGTTAAATTTAATTTTTCAATTTTATTTAAATCAATGAACTTTAAAACCTTCATGGAAAAGAAATGACAGATAATGTTAATTCAGCAGTGAGCAAGCGCCATCTATCGTGTAGATAGATTAACATAATAATTCAGTTAAATTAATTCAGGTTTAAACAAACAATTGCTATAAGGTGTATTATTTATCGAAGATTTTAAACTTATATATATATATATATATTACACTTTCCAGATCTGTGACATAAACACAGGTAATTTACAATGCAACTATGAAGGAGTATCTTCACATATATTGCGTTTTATTTACATTTTCAAATAAATTTAATAATTAAATACTATATTTTTATAAATAAAATATATAACTACTAAAATATATAACGAAGTCCTAAAATATCTTTTAAATCTAATCACACTTGTCTCTCTATAAATAAGTATCTTAATAATATTTTATCAGTTAATCTATTAAAATAAATTGTTCGAAAAACAAAACGTTTTTTATTAAATGACGGTCTTTCAGATTTTCCTATCTTCCAAAGCTGAATCGTTTTATAAATAAAATAAAATAATATATATATATATTATTGTCATGTACTAACTTTTGTTTTTTCCCTAAATTACAATTCATTCTTTTAAGTTGCACAAGTTTATTTTATTATAGCTAAATTGAGCAATAATTGTCCGTTGAAATATCATTTAAGGGTAATTTATGTTTCTTAATGACAGGATGTCGTAATAATTCATAGTCTTTTCGTCTCCCATGCGCAGACGATTTTTGAGGCGAAAAGTTGGCATAAATGTTCGGCGTTAACTCTTTAACGGACTCTCTTTAATTCAAAATATTTATACTATTTCATTCGAGAGACAAAGGAATGCGTTTGGCTATGAATTTGGAGCTATTTTCGAAAAACTTGGCGTCATTCTGCAGTTGGATGTTGCCTGTCAAAGTGGGAACATACATACTTCGCTCCTAATCTCCAGCACTACTAATATATGTAGTCTCCTCACCCGAAATTACCTAACCACCCTGTATGTCAAATCAGTGTTATGTGAAAAGCATTGTAACTTATTTGCATATATTCCTATAATGCCTGTGAATCTTCAAATCTTCAAATAAAATATTTTATTTATTGGACATTCTGAATGGTCATTATGCACGGCTGTATTTGAACTTTACCTGTGATCATTGCAGACAATTCTCACTAGTGCAAGAAACTACCCTACAGCAACATTTAGTTGCATCGCTCTCTGGCTGCTCACATACTTCTGTTTAGTGTAATCAACTTCAATTTTTAGAATTATTCTCCAAAGAATAATTTTTGCTGAATATCATATTCTATGTTTCTCAAAAATATTTATTTTTTTACATGAATGATGTAATAAATGTTTTCTGTAATTAATATATATATATATATAAAAGACAACAAATTAAGATTTAATATTTCTTTTACAAACCTATATTTAAAAAAAGAAAGTCATAAAATTAACTGTTATTTTCACAGATTCGATTTTAATATAACACCTATTATAATGCACCTATAAATGCAGAGCGATTATAACCTATATATTAATTTGAAACATGTTTTTGTCTGTCTCCACTATATTGAGACAACGGTTAGATGTAAAAACTTGGTTGAAGTGTCTAAAAAAAGGTCTTGGTCTATAGATGTGTTATGAAAAGATAAAAATAAAAAAATGTCGAACGGTCCCCCCTGGGGGGGGCAGGGGTTAAAAACACGTTTACGAGCTTAACTAAGCTCCAAATTACTTCACGGGGAAGAAATTATATGAAGACTAGAGTCGACATATGGGGACTAGAGTCGAATACTAAAAACTCACTTTCTGCGAATTTGGAATTTTCGATTTTGAAGGGGGGTAAAGGGGGAAAAATAGATTTGGATGGGAGAAAGGGGGGAAATTAGTTTGAGAGGGAAATCCGTTCTAGACCCACACATGTAGCACCTCATTTTAAGGTCTTGAAATTTCATGTCGATTGGGGATGTTTGTATAAACTATAGGGCTACCACTGGTGGTGAAAAATGGAACTACCCAGGTAGCACAGTATGGTATTTTCAACGTTGAACAAACGGCAATGCATTCCGTTGAATTATCGTTTTTCCGTAGCGTTAATAATGTGAAAATATGTCTCGTTGATTTCCTCATCTTTCAACGGTTGTTTTAATACATTTTACAACGAAGAAAAAACCGTTGTAAAAGGGTTGTACGAAAACGCAAAACTGTCGTTTTTTTTTATAATCTAAAAAAAAAAAAAGTTGTAAAATGGTTGTTCAGAATCGCAATACTGTCATGCTTTTTATATCAGTTTTCAGCGTCTTTTTTTATGTCTTATAAACGCTACAATCCAAGAAAAATAGCAATCTCCATATATCCATTGAATTTTTGTTTCTAAAATATTGCTAATAATTTAAAAAAGATAAAACTCCCTTGTTAAAAAAAAAAGAAAATGGAACATTCTTTTTTTTTTTTTTACTTAATTTTTGGACTTTTTTTATTACTAATTTTATTACTTTTTTAATACTGAATATACGAAAATATTAGATTCGTAAAAATTTTCAACTTCCGTTTTTCGAGGAAAGCTAAATTTCATAGCACATACAACTGCATAAAATGTAATATGTCAGACAACCAATATAAGAACGAATGCTGAATTAGTTAAGAGTGTGTATCAGCCGACAGGCGATGCTCTCATTACTCACTTTCAGAGATTTTTACATGACATCTCAACATCTGTTAATTAAAATTGCTGCAAATTCTGTATATAAAACCTTTATTCTGAGAAGCTGTATAAAACTTTAGTGCATGTTAAATAACTGCAAGCGGCGCTTTTAGATAGAACATACTATTTTTCTTAATTAATTGTTTATGGAGTTTGGTGTAATTATAATCAACAGATGCTGAGATGTATTCATGTGGAAAACAGTTCATATATAACATTCATAGATTTCAATAAAAAAAACACTGTACTAATTATATATGTTTTAAAATTGTATTAAAATATTTTATTTATGTAAATTTTAGTTAGTTTATTCATACAATTTAATAATAATAAAGATAAAAAAATCGAATATTTAAAATTTCCATAAACCAACATTTTGATCCCTGTGATTGTCTATTTATTAGCTAAGAGTATTTATTTGAAATTAAAGGATAATCAAAATGATAATAATTAGTGATTATAATAATAAAATAAATAAATCTAAGGGGAAATTGGCAGTGTTAATTAATGTAAACAAAAATTAAAATTTGCAGTTTAAAGACAAAAAAAAATGTATAATTTTATTAATAATAATAGAATAAATAAAATCAAAGCAGAAAATGGGAACGTTAATTAATGTAAACAAAAATTACAGTTCGCAATAAAACGAAAATCAAAAAGGTAGTAATTTTATTAATAATAAAATAAATAAATGAAAGCAGAAATTTGGAATGTTAATTAATGTAAACAAAAATTAAAATCGGCAATTAAAAGAAAATCAAAAATGTAATAATTTTATTAATAATAATAAAATAAAATAAATCTAAGCCGAAATTGTGAATGTCAGTTTTGCTCCCTTCACAAAATTTAAATTCGTAGAAAACAATCTATTCAAAAGTATAACTTTTGTATACATAAGACCTGTTTTTAATAATATAAATTTACTGCATATACTTTGTTCAATAAAAAAATAGTAGTGTTACATTATATATAGATATATTTTTTCAGTAAATATGAAAAAAGTGAAATTTTACAAAAGTACAGTTTTAAAAAAGAGTATTAAATATTTAAAGTTAGATCGACCCCTGAAAATTTAAGACAAGAATTCAAACATAAAATTAAAGACGGGAAAAAGAAACACTCACTTCATTACTTGAAAAATCTTGTTTTAATGAATACCGCATCCACAATTAGACGAGAACTCTGTAATTTTTAATATTATGCTAGCAGGTAAACACACCCCAAACCAAAGAATATTAAAACTTTGAGCTTTTAAGGGAATTTACCAGCTAGCAAGTTGTTTGGAAATTACGTAAAATGTAAGAAAACTTTCGTACCATTTTAACAGGAAAGCGATAACTTCATCTTCTTTCACATCACATTCACTTTCAAAATGGCACGCGTCGTATCGTAAGACGCTTTTAAGGTTTGCCACCACGAAGTATTATTTAAGAGGAGACGAAAGAAACACTAAATTTTGCGATTTTGTTTTCTAATTTTAAGAGAGGGCGCCAGCGTTCGCTATACCCTGCTTTCCAGCTTCCGTAACGTTATTCAACAGGGAAATGTTTCGTTTTTATTAATTTTTTAAGAATAATATTGAGCTTAAAAAAAATTCGGTTGAACGCAGATTTTATTTAATAGAGTCTTTTTGACAACATGTTTTTTTTTTAAGAACTATTTTAAGCATTTTACTTAGTGAGAGAACATTTAAAATGACGTTGATCTTTATGTGTAAAAACGAAGCTAAACTACATTGTTATGGAGAGAGATGTTTTTTTTTTTTTTTTTTTTTTTTTGAGAATGTAAGTTTTTTTAGATATCTTATGGCAGTGAGTCTTATAATTTTTCGTTGTTGCTTATTTGACGGTGTAATAAAATAATAATAATTAAAAAAAAAAAAAAAAAAAAAAAAATTAAGAAGTTGCTAGCGGTTTGATTTTTTCATTCATTTCCTTTTACCAACATCAAGCTTAAAATAATTCTTTGTTATGCAATTTTTTTTTTCTGTATAACCTGATGTGTAATAAAATTACATACTGTTTCAATAAATTTGCAAGTGTTGGCATTATATTTTTCAGTAAAAGGAAAAGTTACTTTGGTTTACTATTGATATGAAATTTCCCAATATAGTCCCGATAAAAAATTACGTTAAAAAAAAAAAAAAAAAAAAAATAGAATAGACATGTTAAATCATACAGCAGAAACACACAAGATTATATGCTCGAATGAACTAAATTAAATTAACAAATCATAATTTGTGATTTGTAGTTTCAATAAATTACTGTCATTAACTCATAAATCACTAGTCTATGTTGAATATTTGAATAAATCATAAACTTTGACCATCTTGTGATTTAAACTTGGACTTTTTATTTAGTTTAGTAATTAAATTTATTTCATGTAGCTTTTATAAAATGCATTTTTTTTTTCTTTCATTTTTTTTTTCGCACTTTAGAAATTGGTTTTAAAAAGTGATTTAAAAAATAAAGTTGTAATTTTATGTAAAGATTTTTCTCTAAAATTTTCACCAATGCATGCGAATTTTCTAATTAAGGCTTTTTTTAAATTTTGCTCTGATATATATATATATATATATATATATATATATTTAAATTGAATATTTGATTAAGATTATGACCAGTTTCAACTGCCTGAGTCATTCTCAGAATCAGAGATAATGAAGAATCTAAGTCTAAGCGTTGCTGTATCATGTAGTGCAGCAGTACACTATTTTAACATTATACTACTAAACCCGTGCGAAACTTACGCAATTGCATAAGTTATTAAAATTTCAGGTTTTTTTTTTTTTTTTAACATACAAAATTAAGTTGAATTTTTGCATAATAATGGATTATCATGAGAATTTTTACGTTAAAAATAGTACATATGGAGTTGCATAAAACTGAGCCTAATAAAATTAAACAACAAAAACTAGGATAAGGTAAATGTATCAAAGTGGAGGAAGAAAGGATAGCCTAGTGAGTGAGGCATTTCATTCTGAGATCATGCTGGGTTAATAATACATTTCGTTTCTTATAATATTAGTGTAATAGGATACTTGATATTAGAAATTTAAGAGAACAATTAGTTTAACTTTTAATACAATATGGAATACTATAGCAACGGAAATTTAAAAAAATTCCGGCATAAGGTCGGAGGGAACTGCATAGTTGTAGTGAGAAGAGAGAAACATTCAATATTATATTATAAGAATCATTTATTCCATTTAATTAGATATACAAGTTATAAAATACTAAAACAAAGTAAAAATCATTTATAATTAATAAGTGAAAATTATCTTGCAATGTTAAATTTTAAATTCTAGTTTTGTGAATTATTAAACACAGAGTATTTACACAATAATAACAACAATAATAATAACTATTTTTATTACAGAGTATTTATAGGTATTATATATAATAATTTTTGATACTTCAAATACTGCACCACATTAGATTGCATATTGTAAATTAGTAAATGAAAAATTACCGAATTCTAATTAAAGATGTTACCCATTTTTAACATAAATCATAGAATGTCCTGCAATCGATGTCGCACTTAATAATGAAAGGCCCACCAGCGGTCGAGCGGTTCTGCGCTCAAAGCTGATAGACGTGAGGTGCTGGGTTCGATCCCAGGTCGCGCTCGTCGGCCTAGCCGTTCGGAGTTTTCCGTGGTTTTCTCCGAAACTTGCGTAAATACGGGCTAGGACCCCTTAGAACGACCTCCATGGAAGGTAATCCCTTTCAGGCCTAGGACCCAAGAGTAGACTATCGGCCTTATTCCGCAACACCAACACACACTTAATAATGAAAAATATATGTCCATGTTGAAACCTCTATTATCATGAACAGCATTAATTTATCTCGAGAAACGGCAGGCATTACACGGATCAAGATACTAATTCATAAGCATAAAAAACAAAAAATAATAAGAGTCCTGCATCGGGTCGGGTAACCCGATTTAACCCGAACCCGACCCGACCAGCGGGTCGGGTTCGAGTCGGGTTGACAGAATGTTTTACAACTATGTAACTATGTTTACAACTATGTAACTAATTTAAACATTCTGCGCATACTAGACATGTATCGGTTGGTTGTTTGGTTGGAGGATTTAAGGCCGATTGACTCCAGATGTGTCCTAGGCCTATAGGGGGAATGCCCTCCGTTTGAGTCTTTCTAAGGGGTCCTAGCCCGAATTTACGCATGTTTCGGAGGAAAACACGGAAAACTCCGAACGGCTAGGTCGATGAGCGCGACCTGGGATCGAACCTGATTTCCTTAATTTAAGGAAAAGAGATATCTCAGGTTCTATTGTGTATAATTAAAAAAAAACCATAATCAGACATTATGCCGATTCAATTTGGATGCATATCGGCCAATAGGTGGCGCTGCTGTCCTGCAATTTTCCCCGAGATGGAAAAGCTATATCTCAACTTCTATTTCTATGGTGTATACCTGTACAAAATTTCATAAGTGAAATAACCATTATGAAAACGCATTTTTTTAATATACTATTTATGGAGAATAAAATTGTCTTTCTTTGTTTGATTTCCCTAAGATGAAAATTATTTGCATTCATCACGTTAAACTTCTTAATAATAGTTTTAATAAATTATTCGCACTTAGTGAATTTGACAGAAGAATATAGAAGAATGTCTTGTCTTGTGGTGGTCACAAGTCACAACATACTAGTTTTTTTTTTTTCATGTATATATAATTTACCAACTGTGTGACAATGAAAATTTATTTTATTTTATATCATGTTATATCATTTTACCTTATTTTGCATGATTTTTATATGAATAAGTAATGTTGATTTATTTTTCGGGTCGGGTTCGGGTTAGATAAGTCGGGTTCGGGTCGCAAAAAATTCTCTGTTGGGGGTTCGGGCTGATGAAAATTTTTTTGTCGGGTTCGGGTCGATGAAATTTTTTTTGTCGAGTTCGGATCGGGTTTCGGGTTGATTTAAAAATCATCTGTCGGGTAAACCCGACCCGCGCAGGACTCTAATAATAATACTTACCCGTGGAGCAGAAAACAAACTCGGGCATTTCTGTCCTTGGGCTTTTCTCTTTTTTTTTTTTTTTTTTTTTTTTTTGTCACTATCATAATCTGTTTTACTCCCAGGAACGAAGCATTTACATGAACCCATCTCAATTAAGTAGTTTTAAGCACGTACAAAAATATTAAACTGTTTAAAATTCAAAATTCGAAAAGCACGTCAGTAGAATGAAACTGAAAACAATAGTACTTCGCGCCGAAATATAGGGTAAAAGGACAAGTGTCGCCCCCAATAACTGGCAGAAATTCAGATCGCGGTTTTAAAGCTTCCTCCCATTGGACTTTCATCTCCTCTTTCAATAATACTCCGTGTTTGCCACAATATACTAGGAGATTTCGCATGTAGAACGGGCGAAAGGGTACAATCTAAACACCTTCGTTAGTTACGGTTTTCGAAAGCCAAAGAACATTCTACTATACTTGTTAATGTAATTTGCCGAAAGCTTCCCTTCTTATCATGTTAGAAGTTCTTTCGCAGCACACCATATCTTCTAAAACTCTAAAGAAAATTATAACACGCACATCCCACCAATTCACAATCGTGTATCGATATCAAGTTGAAGAGATTCAACGTCATTTGACGGAAATAATGACTTATAAAAAGCACCTATTAATTCGTTGAACAAAACATATTTTTTATTAGAATAAAAAAGGAAAACAAAATCTAATAAAATACCTATTTTAAAACGTCGAAAAAATAACAGAAAAAGTACAACCATAAAACAACTTTTGTTATAGGTTTTCTTTATTACTGAATAAATATTCGAAATTGTTCAGTGAGAATATTGCGAAATAAAAACTATTTTCCAACGGCCATAAAATAACGTAACCAATTTTTCACTGTTCAGACTTATTTGCAACGCTTTAACAACGTTATGTGTTACCTGGGTAGGTGATTTTGTTGTAGACCCTATAATGTTACACCTTATTTTAAAGGTCTTGGTATTTCCTGACCGTTGGTGATGTTCGTACAGAACACACTGCGCCCCCTGGCGGTGGAAAGTTCAACTAAAGGATTTTGCAGTTGACACTATCATGTGACACCTTATTTGAAAGGTCTAGGAACGTATAATAATGATAATAAACTTACCTTTACATACCATTATTACCCGGGTTACATGGGCAATGACCCTATCATGTTACACCTTTTTTTTTTAAAGGTCTTGGTATTTCCTGACCGTTGGCGATGTTCGTACAAGAACACTCTGCGCCCCCTGGCGGTGGAAAGTGCAACTAAAAGATTTTGCAGTTGACACAATCATGTGACACCTTATTTGAAAGGTCTTGGAACGTATAATAAATATAATAAACTTACCTTTACATACCATTATTACCCAGGTTACATGAGCATACCCTATCATAACCTATCATATTACACCTTCTTTTAAAGGTCTTGGTATTTCCTGACCGTTGGTGATGTTTGTATACAATAGAAAGCGCCCCCTGGTGGAGAAAACACACTGCGCCTACTGGCTTTGGAAAGTCCAACTAAAGGATCTTCGGTTCGATGCAATTTTTTTTTTTTTTTTTTTTTTTTTTTTTTTTTACAGCTGATTATTTTGGTCGCGATGCTTTCATTTAAACACAGAAATTCAAACAAAATCAAGTTAAAGATATAAAAGTATACAAATTTAAAGTTCATTTAAATTTATTATCATGGGACTCGGCAACGCCGAGCGGGTCAGCTAACATGTAGTCTTAGTATAAAATGGAATAGAAAATAAAAGATAGCAACTGTTTAATTGGAGTCAGTTTGACATCAAACTGAGAGCACTTTGTAGAAAGTGATATCGTATATAGTAACTATTTATAAGTATTTATTTAAGTTATTATAAGTATTATTCCGATTTTTTTTTTTTAAGTGAAATGTCGCAAATTATATTAAATGTTTTAACTTGAAATACATTTAAATAAAGATGCCAAATCCTTTTAACACACTCAATTATTTATAATTACATTTTTAAATTAATATACGAAAAATGCACATTTCTTTTTTAGAATGACGTCATTTTCGGAAATGTAAAAATACAGCGAGTTAAGCTGAATTTTTATTGCCTTCTAAAATCAAAGTTCACGTGTTATCATTTTATTTTTAAATTATTGTTCCTTTTTTACAGTGTGGCAACAAGAAAGAATATTTATTTATTTTGCCGCTTTTTCTCTTATTTCTTTATTTCATTTTCGGAAATGCAAAAACACAGCGAGTTAATCTGAATTTTTAGAATTTTTATTGCCTTGTAAAAACAAAGTTCACGTGTTATCATTTTATTTCTTAATTATTGTGCCTTTTTTACAGTGTGGCAACAGGAAAGAATATTTATTTATTTTGCCGCTTTTTCTCTTATTTCTTTATTTTTTCAGTTTTCTATCTATTATTTGATATTTACTATCGAATTTAATGCCTCAAACACCGAAAAAGCTAAAACGACTGAAGAAAAGCTTTACTGAAAGGCGAGAAAAAGCCAGTAAACGACAAACAAAAACTTTAACAAGGCTTGATGAAGAATACTCACAACGAGAAAGGCAAAAGAACTTATTTTACAAACAAACAAAGATGCGCAGAACATCCACCCCTTAACCGTCAACTTCAAGGCAGCCCACTGAGATGGAACTCATGCTTGCTAATTTAGAAATAACTGAATACGCCTAGACTATGACTCACCTTAACTTGGATTGTGACCTTTCTAAACCCGACTTATATTGCTCTAGAAACCGAACCAGAACCAGTAGATTTTTCCGATGAAGAAGAAATTCATTGTGTTCCTATCGTGTCAAATAACATCCGAACACGGAAATCTCATCTGAAATGTGCTCTTGACGGTAGATTTGCAGTGGCATATTACGACCTAGGCCCATTTGCTCTCAATTGTGAATTCTGTAAAGATCTACACTTTCACTGTGAGAAAAATGGTACAAAGAGTAATTACCATTTCAGAAACTGCTGTCATGATAAGAAGGTCATGCTTCCCCATCCGGTTCTCGAGGAGCTTTTGATGAACAACAATGCATCAAAACGTCACTACTTAGAAAACATTCGGAAATATAACAGTGTGATGTCATTTGCATCATTCGTTGCCAATCAAGCTGTACGTCCTAATGGACGTGGCCCTTATCTGTTTAAGATTAATGGCCAGGTTCACTACAAGTTTGGTCCACTTCATCCAGAAAACACCAGAGAGAGGTCATACGCACAACTTTACATAATCGATACAGCCGAGGCAACTGACCTTCGCATGTCAATGAGTTCCACGTGTGATAGCAACCTTATGGCAAAATTGCACGAAATGATGCTAGAGGCTAAAGCCATTAGCACAGAAATACAGGATGATGGCCGAAGTGGAGAGGGCAGAGAATGCACTTGCACAGCGTGAGGGCAGACCCCCCCCCCTTTAAAGTAAGAATGTTCCTGCTTTCTGTACAACCAGATATTTCTCACAAAAGCAAGAATAGATTTAATCTGCCTTCCGCTGATGAAATTGCTGCAGCATTTACCACCAAAGAAAGCGATCCACCGGCCCAGTACGATCTGAAAGTTTTTCCGAAAGGAAATGGAACAGGTTATCTCAGGAATAGTAACTCTCTCCATCAGCTGACAGACCCGATGTTATATCCTCTTCTTTTCCCTTATGGAGAGAGAGGCTGGGACATGAACAAAACTCATGAACGAGAAACGAACGGTAGATTACGAAAAGTGACTCGATTACAATATGTTGCTTTCAGAATAACTATTCGACGTGAATTCACTCTACTTCATAATTCAGGAAAGCTCTGGTTGCAGTACATAGTTGATCAGTATGTTCGTGTCGAAGGAGAGAGACTCATGTATCGACGGACACAGATCGAACAAAATAAGTTACGAGTCGAAACCTATGCCGGACTTCAAGACTATCTTTGCAACGAAACAGCCGAACGCGGAGTTCAGCTTGGAAAAATTGTAATTTTACCATCATCTTTTCACGGATCTCCAAGGAACATGAATATGCACTACCAAGACGCAATGGCATTAGTTCGAGCATTCGAAAAGCCTTCGCTCTTCATTACCTTTACATGTAACCCGAAATGGAAAGAAATTACAGAAAACTTAGGCTTTGCTTCTCTGTCCAATTTCCGCCCTGAATTGATTGCCAGAGTTTTCATGGCTAAGTTGGAAGAACTCACAAACGACCTGACTAAGAAAGAAACCTTCGGAAAAGTTCTTTACTACCCTAACAGCACAAAATGTTTCACAGATGTAACAGTCATATAACATGGAAACATTGTAAATATTACAGAAACTTTCAGTTAGCTTTCCGATTACTTTCATAAACGTAGAAATGTCCGCGATCGTAACAAAAAAATCAGATACGTAACAGAAACGTTTCAATCACATAACAGAGAGAATATAGAAATGGGCGAATGTTTCAGAAAGGTATCAGAGAGCATATTAAAATGTGTTACGTTTTTGAAAGATTGTAAGCATTTTGCAACATAACTGAAACATTCTGTGCTGTATGGGTAATTACGTTATCGAATTCCAGAAGAGAGGTCTACCACATTGCCACATTTTGCTCACTTTGGCAGAGGAATATGCTTTACGAGAAGTCGAACATATTGACAAAGTAGTTTCCGCTGAATTGCCTGAACAATCTGATGCAATTCTATTTGAAATCGTGAAATCTTGCATGATTCATGCCCTTGCGGATCTTTCAACCCCTCATCGCCTTGCATGAAGAATGGTAGATGCATCAAGAACTTCCCAAAACCGTTCTGCCCTATAACCAAAGAAAACCTCAACGGATGCCCAGTTTACAAACGGAGAAATGACGGGAAGAGCTTCCTAACCAAAGTGAACGATCGATTGTTTGAAATGACAAATGAATGGGTTGTTCCCTACAATCCTTACTTGAGTAGAAAATTCCAAGCTCACATCAATGTCGAAGTTTGTTAAACTGTCAAAGCTGTCAAATACCTGCACAAGTACATCTATAAAGGTTATGATAGTACAAACATTAAAAATGTCAATGTTGGATCCGATGGACGTATAGACTACGATGAAATCTCAAGTTTCATGAATATGCACTACGTCAGCGCCCCTAAGGCGTGATGGAGGCTCCTGGAGTTTCCAATGCAAGCAAAATCTCACAGTGTACAGAAACTTTCTGTTCACCTTCCAGGGCACCAAAACGTTTACATTCAAGAAGATGCTGAGATTGCAGCTATTGTACAACAGGAGCATGCTAGAACAACTCTTACTGCATTCTTCAAGCTCAACACTAACGATCTAGATGCATGTAACAAGCTTTATACCGAAGGAGTATATATTCGAAAACAAGCGCTGGAAAAAGAGGAAGAACATCGGTTTGCGATCGGAAGAGTTTATACTGTCAGTCTAAAGCACGAAGAGACATTCGCTTTGAGACTTCTGTTAGTCAGTTTAACCAGGTCCTAAATCGTTCACTGATCTCCGAACAGTCAACGGAAATGTTTACGAAACATTCAAAGGAGCAGCTATAGCAAGGAATCTTTTCGAATCTGATTCTCACTTCGAAGTTGCAATTGAAGAAGCTGCTTCTCATCAAATGCCCAAGCAGCTGCGCGCTATGTTTGCTTACCTGTGTGCATTTTGTAGTCTTAAAGAACCATTCAAAATTTTCTTGAAGTTCGAGAACGCGCTTACAGAAGATTTCAGTAGATCATTTTCCATACAAAATAGCAGGACAAAAGCTCTTTGTGAAATCGGATCAATGCTTATGTCACATTCCATTGCTTTAAGCGACCTTGGCTTTCCTGTTGTTGACTTGGAGGTTCTGCCAAACGCAGTGTTTGACCCACAAACAGAGGAAGAATTAACCAAACGAATGATTCCAAATCTGAATACCAACCTGAAGATTGTCTTCGATCACATTTGCGAACGCGTTTTGAAAAACGAAATAAGTACGAATGCCTTCTTCATTTCAGGTGCTGGTGGTTGCGGAAAGACTTACCTCTATGAAACGTTACTTCATTTCTTTCGTGCTAAAGGAATCAAGTTTTCGGCAGTGGCATGGACAGGTATTGCAGCAATGCTACTTCCTGGAGGATGAACAAGCCATAGCGTATTCAAATTCCCGATTCCTATCTTCGAGAATTCTGTCAGTAGCATCAAACCTAGCTCAAAAGCAGGACATGAACTACGCAAGACAAAGGTCTTTGTCTTTGATGAGGCATCAATGATTCCATCCAATGCGTTATACTGTCTTGACAGGTTACTCAGAGACATTCAAAATAACGACATGCCGTTTGGCGGCAAGGTCTTGATTCTTGTAGGAGATTTCCAACATGTTTTACCAGTTGTTCCACATGCTGCTAGAACTACTATCATTGAAAATTGCTTGATCTCCTGCACTCTTTGGGATTCATTCGAAAAGTTCGCCTTGACAGAAAACATTCGAACAAATCCAGTTGAGGTGGAATTCAACCGCTTCCTAATTGATGTTGGCTCAGGCTCAGCAAATGCTTTGGACACCGATTCTATTCAAATTCCAAGAGAAATCCTTTGTCATGGAGATTTGATTGAATGTATTTACGAGCCAGATATTGTGAATCTGTCAGAGCAAGATTTGAAAAGCAAAGCGATACTATGTCCCAAGAACTCACACTGCTTGGCAATCAACAATAAAATCATCCAACAGTTGCCTGGATCTGAAATGAATTACCATAGTCTTGATTCTATAGTAACTGAGGATGAGAGCGAACGCATGCGATACCCAGTTGAATTCTTACATTCGATCGAAATGAGCGGCTTACCTCCTTACACTCTTCGTTTGAAACCTGGCGCAGTTGTTATGACCATTAGAAACTTGGATGTTAGAAAAGGTTTAGTTAATGGAACACGAATGATAATCAAATCTCTTCATCCGAATACTATCTCTTCCGAAATCTTAAGCGGTGAGTTCATGGGAACTGTACATACTCTTCCAAGAATTCCTCTCACTCCAAGTGACTCAACTTTTCCGTTCACCATCAAGAGGCTTTAAATCCCGATTATATTATCGTTTGCGATGTCAATGAATAAGAGTCAAGGTCAAACACTTGGTACTGTTGGCGTTTATCTTCCAGAACCCGTATTTTCTTATGGAATGTTGTCTGTCGCTCTTTCAAGGGTTAGATCCAAGGGTGCCGGGGCAGTCAAGATCATTCACGAGGACTCAACTGGACGTCCCGTGGCCGATGGCTTAACCCAAAATATCGTCTTCAATGAAATTCTCATTTAGAATTTTTAACTGCATTCGTGCTCATTCTTCATTTCATATGTACTCTTCTACTCAATAAAGATATAGTTAAAAATAAATTTTAAAGATTTCAATCATTTCACTCTAGCGTAGAGCTGCTAAAGTAAGCTGAACAGGCGCGAAATATTTTTTTTACTTTCTGTCACAATCATTTCACGTCCACGTCGCTCTTCGATTGTTCCTGTCCGTTTTCTCCAAGACCTTGATGACATTTAATATGTGGACAGGAACAAAGGAAGGGCGACGAATTTGAAACATTACGGTCAATAAAGTGACCGTCGAGTTCGACGGGTTCAAGCTAGTTAAAGTTATCCTGCTTTAATCTTAAAATTTAGTATATGCCTCCAATTGAGAAAAGAAATCTGGAATAGAAACTAATAGTTCAAATTTCGATTGACAGATGGCGTTTTTCGTGCTTTCTATTAAAGACACTGTGCAAATGAGAAACGTTTTAATAAGGTGGTAGTCAAAGTAGTATAAAATCATTCTTAACCGTGCCTTTAAAAAGAAGTATCAAGACTTATTGAACATGTTGTCTTGTAAGAGCGGTAGTTATATTTCAACAGCACTGAGAGAATATCGATGCTTTAAAAACATACGAAAAGAGCATCCATTGAGACAGGGTTTTTAGGATGATGATTTTTACATTTAAAGGAACTGAAGAGGTGGAAGTGCTGTGAGAAAGATAACAGAAACTAATTTCAAATGAAATACGCAATGAAAATTCGCAATGAAAATTCCTAAGAAGTCACGTTGCTGTCATTGAAAGAGCAAGAGCAAGTCTTGCTAAGTCTAGTGTCATGTGATTTATCTCGCAATATATATACATGTTTCTCTCCATTTAAAGTTTCTGTAATCCTTTTAAAAATTGTATCCATACAATATTAACTTTTTTTTTTTTTTTTAAGTCAAAATAGTTGCCAACAATGCATCCGGACACTTAGACCAATGCAATATCACTTCTTCCACAGTTTCTTTCTCAAGTCAGTTTATATGGTGATAAGGTGAAATTGGGGATGAAAGCCTGACCATTTAACAATTTGCATAAGATATCTGGCACAAATTTCTTTTTTTATAGTTTATCGCTTTTGTAGAAAACTTTAAAGTAAAAAGAGCATCATCAAAATTATAAGAATTTTAATACTTGAAGTGAAATATTTCAATAAATTTTAACAAAGCACGTCAACTAATGAGGAAAATTTTCGTTTTTTGAAGAACATTTAAATTTTTTAAAACATATTCCTTAATTTTAATCTTATCTATCAGCAATTATTAATGGCAATATATGCAGTAGCTTAGATCAGTGCAATGAAATATTGTAATCATATTACATTCTCCTGGGAACAAAGAAAGTTGAATTTTTTCAACATTGCAATATATATTAAGTTTAGATTTGTTTTAAAGAAAAAAAAATGTACACACAAAAATAAGTAAATAATAGATAAGATTTTTGGTGCGTTTAAAATATCTAGTGTTTCCTTTTGCAAATACATTGTACATAGCACAATTTAATTCTGACCTCGGAGAGTGATTTATTGTAGTCTTTACGATATGTAATAGTTTATTTTATACTACTTCAGTATCGATTAAATTATTATACAATGGATTGGAAGTAATAGCTTCGCTACACATAGCATTAATCTTCAGACATTTTTCCGAAAAATAATTCTGTATATCCTTCCATGGAACGTCATGAATTATGTATAGAAACCTAAAACGTATAATTTCGAAATAATCGAACTTTTATTCCTATTACTTTTTTTTTTTTTTTTTTTTTTTTTTTTTTGCGTATTATTTACACCGATGGAGAGAAATAAATTCTAGAAATTCTTATTAAGGAATAAATATTTTCTCAAAAGTAAAATTGTTATTTCTAACTTCTTTTGGAATAAACTATGTTTTTTAATTCATACAGAAATTAAAAATAACGAGAACTCAGATTTAAAAATGACTAAAAGCTGTAGATAGAGGGAATTTCAAATAATTTACATTTTAGTTCCTGCTATTTTCAAGTTATACTTGTCATCGTAGAAAATAAAAAGTCATGCCATCATTCTAAAAATTTTATTATTCGCAAATAAATGTAGACAAAATATAGAAAACTTTGACCCTGTACACACATTTTTATTGTGAAATAAACCAGTCCTATTTCATAACACACCAAGTGTTAAATATAAAAAAACAACAAATCTAAGGTTAACAGCTGTTTCGGTAGCCTTAAACATACCGTCTTCAGTGCAAAATATTGCACTGAAGACGGTACGCTTAAGGCTACCGAAACAGCTGTATGCATCTCAAATATTTTTCTTTGGCGTTTCTGACGTAGTAGTTTATTTGGGTTTTAATAACTCTCATCTGATCATCTTTCTTTTTGGCTATGGTTGACACGCGAATGTCATTGCTATCAGTTTAGTCAAATTTCAAGGTACTGACGAGATTGGTAATTGACCCAAACAAAGTCAATTATTTTGTATTCAGGGTGATGAGGAGACCCTTGATTTTAAGGAGGATTCTTTGTTGGTCTTGTTTTATGTGACTTTTCGGTAACTTATTGAGGTTCTCCCGGGTTTACAGGTACTGTTGTGTAAAAAAAAAAAAAAAAAAAAAAATAATCACCATCGTCTTGGCAGAAGGCTGACGGTGAAAACTCTTTTTCTTCACTATCTTCATTCTTTGAAATGTTATTCAGTCATTTTGAAATGTTATTCAATCTATGACATAGCTACGTTATAGCTATGCCAACTAGACAAGGGACACCCAACATAAGATGGAAACCACAGTATCCCCCCCCCCAAAGAAAAAAAAAAACAGATTATGATACATGCATGTACAACAGTTACCCATTCTTTGGAAAACCACCATAAGCAGTACATCAATTTGACCTAAAAATTCATCAGACCAAAAAAATGTACAGTGCAAAGATTTATACGCCAGTCAGAAAAATGTTGATTCAGAGACTTTACTTTCAGGACGCAACCAAGCAGATTGAATTTACGGTAAATGGTGCACTTATACATACACTTCTTTCTAGTAAAATGATAGCGCTCTAACCCTAGTGAGGCAGGAAATATATACTGATTGCCAACTAGCCCCTTATCCAACTAATCCCGGTCTTCCCTAATCAATTTCCAGTTTGTTGAGGAATTCATGTGTAAACACTATTAATAATGTATTTCGAAAATGAGGTTACTGCACTTAGAACATTATATTTATATATATTAATAATATCTTAAAACACAGTGAAAGTCGAGCAACTGATACAAGATCACTGAAACCACATGGACCAATATGAATAAATTTTCATCAAATTAAAATTACCTTAGAAAACTAATGTTTAATTTTTGAAACAATTAATTCTTATTTAATGATCCCGAACAAATGATACAAACAAGCAATGAGAAAATAAATAATTAAGACACTTTTTTGGACAAATTTAAGCACAATTAGCTCAGGAAAGTGAAAAAAACTCATCAGGGGATAAATATTTAACCCTTGAGCACCAATGTACGATTTCGTTACGCTAGTGGCTATAGTAGCAACTAACTAGCTGGTTCCCGATCGTACATTAAAAAAACTGACCGGTATATCCCTCTGGTATATACCCTGCCGGTATATCCCTCTACCGGTATATACTCTGCCGGTATATCCCTCTAACGATACTACCTAGTGCGCACTGCGCGATCGATCGATATGCCGATAAATAACGTCGAACGCCAATCCTACAATATCTACTTCAAATGTGCCACCGAACGAACCCCGAAGAAAAAGAATGCCGAATATCTTATACTAATATCTCTTCTCTTCTTTTCTTCCTATTACTCATTGACTAAAGGAGAAAAATATAACCTCAACCCCAAACAATCTCTCTCACAATACATATACTTCCTCTTCCTTTATTCCTGCGAAACTTCAAATCTAATGTATCACTGCTTTAAAAAATACGACGTTGAATTATATCATATCAAATGATTCATTCTTCAAAGAAAATTAAGTTATCGCAATATATTGTAATATTATCGACCAGCTTCTCACATTCGTATATCCACAGACCAGTAATTAATATTGCAGCAAGCCGCATGTCTTGCAGATGAAAACGATATATGACTGGCGTTTTAGTTCTTGATATTGGTATATTTCAAAGTATCGATATTTACTGGCTATGAGCTTCAGCAGCGAACTATCGATATTACTAGCTTCATCAGCGTGTACTGTTATCAAAGCCGAACTGCAATATTTCAAATACCGGTGCCTACAAGAAGAGCTCTTCGACTGTTCCTTGCTTTGATTTCCCCATTAATTTTCACCCATTATCGGCTAGGTTTCTCTAAATGCTAAAAAAAATTAAAATGGGTTACTCTAAAAAGGGTATAATGCCCGAAATATAAAGAAATAATATATATATATAAAGAGAGAGAGAGAGAGAGAGAGAGAGAGGGAGAGAGAGAGGGGGGGGGAGGGAAATGTTTGGGGATGTTTCAGTTTTCCTGGTTTAAATGATAAAATAAAAAATGAAATTGTTTGCATGCGTATTTAATTAATTTTTTTTAGGAATTTTATAAAATTTAAACTTTGGTCCGGAGCAAAATATAATTTCAAATCATTGAACAAGAGTGGATGACTATTTTGTGTCGAGCAGCAATTTACACTATTCTGTTTGTAATTGAAGTAATGACGCAGTCATATTTCAGAAAAAACACGGAATTTAAAAATCCAAATCAAGCCCTGAACTGTCACCAAACATAGAGGTCACTTATATGGACCCAAGACAAACAAGTTTATTACACTAAGCACTTTTGGCCGGCTCGAAACAGAACTGCTCGAAAAACAGAGATGGAGGGAACATGTGACGTTTTAAGTTCACTCCTCATTACTGTTGGTTGGTAGGGAAGTATCACTTTTGATTGACAGGCGCAGCAAAAAAAAAAAAAAAAAAGTAAAAAAAGAAAGTGATTATTTTATCTCTCCTCGACATGCAAGGATCGAATGGAAATTTTCCGCTGTGTTTTTTAAAGTGGATTCTGTACAAGTGTTTATAATTAATTTTTATTAACCGACTTCAAAAAAGAAGGAAGGTTCTCAATTCAAACCGTATGTTTTTTTTTATGTTTGTTAGCTCAAAACTTCTGAATGGATGCTCCGATTTTGATACTTTTTCTTTTGTTGAAAAGGTCTTGGTCTAAAATAGGTCCCATTGTAATATCTTTACGATCTAAAGAAAATACAGGGTGCACCAAAAAATCTGTCCCAACACTTTTAACTGCTAAACGGCTGCAGCTATAGTGATAAAAATGGTATGTAAGTATAGCAAAGTGACCATGCTGCACAATGTTAAACCGCTTGCAGCGCCACCAGGTGGAAAATAGCGGAGTTAGTGTTCCTATCTCGAAAACGGTTCTAAAGAGAAAGTGGATTACGAAGCTGAAGAGTATCACCGATTTAGTACAAAAAGATAGTTTAGACATTCATGCTAACGTTCCTATCTCGGAAACGGTTCAAGACAGGGGAAAAAAGTGAATTATAAAATTGCAGAGCATCATCGATTTAGTACGAAAAGATAGCTTTGACATTAATGCTAAAAATACAAGGCTAAACACGTGCATTTTCTTGTTCGTAATTATTTACACTATACATACAGTCGGTAACAAAAGTGTCCGAACACTAGCAAAAATTCCTATGTAAAAAAGGTACACTTCATACGGTTTTGTTAAATCCTTATCGAATCCTTATCGAAATCCTTATCGAATCATGGTCTTACACTGACTAAGAACAGGATTCGACAAGGATTTATTTAACAAAACCGTATAAAGTGTGCTTTTTTTACATAGGAATTTTTGCTAGTGTTCGGACACTTTTGTTACCGACTGTACTTGAGCTACATTGCTCACGTTGTAGCGTAGCTGGTGAGACATACTCTCTATAATTCAAAATACGGTTACTTGATACTTTTTGTTTCGTTGAAGAGATCTTGGTCTGAAGTAGGTCCCATTATAACATCTTTACAATCTAAAGAAAATAAAGCGCCATCTGGTGGAAAACAGCGGAACTACCGCTCCTATCACAAAAAGGTTCAAGATGGGAGAAAAGTTAACTACAAAGTTGTACAGCATCATCGATTTACTACGAAAAGACAGTTTTTAGACATTATTTCTAAAAATAGAACTCTTAAAACATGCAGTTGTTTGTTCGCAATTTCCTACACTGTGCACACTTGAACTACGGTGCACACTTTGAAGCGTAGCGGATGACACGTATACTCTGTGGTTCAAAGTACTGTTACTGTAAGCGGTCACATCGATTAGCGCAAAGTCGTTTTCAACCAACTTCAGAAAGGAGGGTGTTCTTAATTCAAGCTATGTGTTGTTGTTGGTGTTTGTAAGCTTATAACTTCGTAAGAGATGCTCTAATTAATCGACTTCAAAAAGGAGGATGTTCTCAATTCAAAGCGTATGTTTTTTTTTTGTTTTTTTTTTTTTGTTGTTGTTGTTAGCTCATAACTTCTGAAAGGATGATCCGATTTTGATACGTTTTGTTTTATTGTAAAGATCTTGGTCTGAAATAGGTCCCATTGTAAGATCTTTACGATGAAAAGAAAATACAGGGTGCCCCAAATAGTCAGTCCCGACTCTTTTAACTGCTGAACAGCTGCAGCTATAGTGATGAAAGTGGAATGTAGGTATAGTAAATTGGATATGTGCTACGCGATTCAACCGCCTAAAGCACAACCTTGTGGAAAAGAGTGGAGTTAGCGATCCTATCTCGGAAACGTTTAAAGACAGGGGAAAAGGTGAATTATAAAATTGCAAAGCATCATCCATGCAGTACGCAGAGATAGTTTAGATATTAATGCTAAGAACAGAATGCTTAAAACGTGCCCTTTGTTTGTCACAATTTCCTATTTTGTGCACACTTGAACGACATTGCATATGTTGTAGCGTAGCGGGTGACATTTATGCTATGTAAAATTCAAAGTATGGTTATTGTAAGCTGTCACATCGATTAACGCATAGACGTTTTAAGTTGACTTTATAAAGGAAGAGGTTCTCAATGCAAACCATGTTTCTCGTTGTTGTTGTTGAAATTTGTTAGCTTATAACTTCGTAAGAGATGATTTAATTTTAACACTTTTTTTGTTGTCGTAATGATCTTGGCCTGAAATAGGTTTCATTATGATTTCATTAAGATATAAACAAATTACAGGAAACTCAGAAAAGTAGTCTGTTCTCACTCTAACTGCTGAACGCATGCAGCTACACTGTTAAAAGCAGTATGTAAGTATCGATGTTGAAACTTCTGTCCGTCAGCTGCAATGCATATTTTGCTCTTTGTTTGAACTTTACGCTGCGCAATTTCCAGCACAGCGAGTAAGACGCATTCACTGTAAAGATCAATATATACGCTTAACAGAATTTTCGGTTACGAATATAGCGTATCCGTTCTTTACATTTCTAAAGACTTTTTAATTTAATGTATGTTCGTTCAATAGATAGTTTTTTGCTCATATCCGATAAAGGCAAGAAAAGTAACACAACTTAAAAATGCAGCATTTGAGAAAAATCAACTTAAAAATAACTTCACTATAATAAAACTGGCACAACTGTCTCTCGAGTGGTTAACGTTCTAGATGGAGATGTATCTTTTTTGTTCACACTGGGTGCATTTCATGTAATTTTCAGTGACATAAACCATTTTTTGAGTAATGTCACTTTTCTTGGAACTTGTGATTTGTGAAACTTCCGTCGAACGTCTTCTGATGCTCTGCTATATAAATAAGTTTTCACTAAAAGGAGAAAAATAAAATCTTTTTGTAAAAAAATAGAACCGACTCCAAAAAGGAACTACTATTCAAACAACTAAAATTAAAGAAAATTCGCAGAAAATGGAACTGTAAATTGCGCCTAAAAGTATAAAATAATTTCCTTCGCCAAACAACTATAACACTACAATCAATCATAACTTTTGAAGTCGGCGCAAAATTAAATAAAAGTTGATACCTTTATTCAATACAAAAATCAAATCCTAGCCAAAATACACATCTCACATTGTTACAGTCGGTAACAAAAGTGTCCGAACACTGGCAAAAATTCCTATGTAAAAAAAGTACACTTCATACGGTTTTGTTAAATAAATCTTTATCGAATCATGTTCTTACACTGACTAAGAATAGGATTCGACAAGGATTTATTTAATACAACCGTACGAAGTGTACTTAATTTACATAGGAATTTTCGCTAGTGTTCGGACACTTTTGTTACCGACTGTACCTGCAAAACGCAAACGAGAACTAATTTGATTCAAGAAAACAAATAAGATTTCATAAGTAGCAAAAGTTGGCGAAGATGCTGGTATCTGACGTCCTTGGTGAAAGAAAAATCGCAAAATTATCTGGCAAACATATTTAATTTCTTTGGGATATCATGATTTATTTTGATAAGTATATCAAGAGAGTAATCAAGAATATGAAACAACATACCATACAATATATATTATGAAAATATACATCTTGCGTGTATATTTTTGCCTTACGTTTTGATCGCCAAATCCAAAAGGCATCAAGGATGATAGTTATAAAAGTTATACCAAATTTGCAAAGGAAACTCTAATTTCTAGAAACATAAATACCGCATTGTGAAGAATGTTCACTGTTCTATGCTGATGCTACTAATGGACCAATTGTATACAGTGATAAAATAATAAAGGAATCATGAAAATGGATCATTCGAGACAACAGCATTTGTTGCTACCGATCTAATGACAAACCTTTAAAAACTAATTAAATTTTATTTAATTTTGCGCCGACTTCAAAATTTATGATTAATTGTAGTGTTATAGGTTGTTTGCCGAAGGAAATTATTTTATAGTTTTAGGCGCAATTTACAGTTCCATTTTCTGCGAATTTTCTTTAATTTTAGTTCTTTGTATAGTAGTTCCTTTTTGGAGTCGGTTCTATTTTTTTACAAAAAGATTTTATTTTTAAATGTTCTATTTGAGAAAAATGATTTTAATTGAATATACATATTTTTTTCTTAATTTTGGTTTCCAGTCAAATTTTGAATCGTGCTGCCGGGTGGTCATGATATTAAATTAAAATCGCAAATGATGCTAAATTAGATGATAGCAATAGCTGAAGATTAACAAATACAATATGTTTAAAGTACACCGAAAGACGTAGTAGTTCATTATTTAATTTTTTCTGAAGGGGAAAAAAGCACGGTTTACGATGACTAACGGTGTAATAATTGCATCTTTTGAAAATCGGCAATGAAAAAGAGGCATACATTTAAAGTACTTGCAGCAATTAAAGATTTTGAGATTTATCCGGAAAATGATCCTGGCTTTCAGCAATAAACTGCTAGAATATCGCGTGATGCGATAAAAATAAAAACCATATCAAAATTTCAACCAGATAAAAATAAAATTCATATTGTAAATAAAACCCATATCTCATATTAACTCTGTTAAAATAATATTTTAAAATAATTAAAGCTGAAAATCGGAAGAATGGAGGTCAAATTGTACTCAAGTACACTGAGAAAAAATTCTGTAGCTAACATCTGAAATCTAAATTGCGGCTCTAGAAAAAATAGTTCCACATCGTCCTTATAAATTCTAGTCCCCTTGGAAAACGAGTTCTAGAAGTCCCTATTAGAATTCTAGAGCGTTTGCCTATATTATCGAGGGCAAAGTTATTTAAAAATCTCCGCAAATAAATGAGACTACAAGAAGCGGGTTTCAGAAACTATAATCTTGGTTTATTACCCAATTCTAGAAAATCAAGCGAGAATTTCTCGCAATATAAAAGATTCAGAATATTTGGAATATTCAGAATATTGTTTCACCATTTAATATTGTTTCACAATCTGTAAACTAGAAATTCTCGATTATTTCGTCTATTCAGTTTATTGGCGCGCCTTATGCGTCTAGCTCGGAAATCGATATATCTAGTTACGGAATTTAGAAAATGGCCCTTTATTCATTCTAGAGGAAGGCGGTATATATTTGTATATATTTTTTTTCAGTGTATATTTAAAAGAAATGATATAAATTAAAATAAACACAAAACATCGATTCACTCTTTATGAATTTTTTTATTTTAATTATTATTATTACTTTTTTTTAATGAAAAAGTTATGGAAGTAATATACAAGAAAATATATAGAAAAAAAGTCCACGCTTGTATACATTAAAATTGGTGTTCATTTGTCTTTAAAAAGCAGCAAATGTCTATTTTTTTTTTCTTGAAAGAAATATCGATAATATTATTAATATCGTATTAACTTGGTGATATGTCGCGATATTTAATTTCTGATATCGTCCAGCTCTAGTTATGATATAGTATTATATGTAATATTTCATTTTTTTTGGATTAGAGTATTGAAAACATTTATTCAAACAATTTTGAAAATGCATGTGAGGAAAACAGGTTCAAAGCGAACACAAGTACCTGTGACCGACTGAACGAATTGCATGTATATTTACATAAATAGAACATTCAAACGAGAAAATAGCAGTGTGCATTTATTCACTGTTTTGATTACCGTACAACACGTAATTGATGGTTTAGATTATCGCACAATACGTATTTGTTAGTTTAGATATTTTACTTTATTTAAGAATTTTGTCACTAATTCGGTCTCTCTTTTTTTTAAATCTTACAATATTTTATCACCAAAACTTAAATCGTCAGTTTTAGACATAGTTATCGTTTTAAATTTCTTATCTGCACTTTATATTTAGCTAGGAGTTTTAAACTTATTAGAACATTCGAATTCTTCAAAGATTTAAAATGTACGTAAAATTATAATTTCTGGTTGGATTATAGTAATCTGACAATGTAATGTACATATTAGTAGATTTAGTAAATGCAGTTTTAAAGATGAAAATAACAACCTATCACTGTAATTAAACTCTTTAATTGAGCTCCTTATAATATGGATAGAGCAACAAAAAAAAAAAAAAAAAAAAACATCGCATTTTACCCGTAAAATTGTTTAATTTTAATCAAACAATCTTTAAGCATGTTCTTATTACATAGGTATTTAAGTTTTTTTTTATAAAAAAATTAAGCATTTGTAATGTTTTACGTTGAGTAAGTTTATTCCATAATATTAAAAAAAGATTTGGCGCTAGATATCTAACGATCAAATAAATGGGATACAGCGAAATCAAAATTAACAATTTAGTTATTTTTTGAAAAATGACACTTAAAAACACGTAAATTAAAAAAAAATAGACACATGTTTGTGAAAATTGCAATGCCAAGAAGGAATGCGAACAAAATAATGATATTTATGGGGCACATACAGTGCCTGCAAAAAAAAAAAAAAAACTTTGCAAGTCAATTGCCGTTTCCGTCATAAAAATGTGTCGAACCCCAGTGACGGCACGTGGCGTTCGTCGGTTAAATAAATTCTTGTCGTGGCATATTCTTAGTCTAAGAACATGATTCGACAAGGATTTATTTTACAAAACAGTATTATGTGAACTTTTTTGATATCGAAATTATTGCTAGTGCTCGGGTACTTTTGCTGCCAACTGTAGAGATCTGGCAGATTATTCTAGATGATCTTGTAGAAAATCTTTAGAAAATCTTTACAAGGTCAATAAAATGTAAACATTTAAGGCAAAATCTTAACATTCTAGTCGTTTATTGTAAATATCACATTGCAGTCAGTATTTTGTCATCTTATCGTTACATTTTATTACTAGCTGCAGCCGTTTAGGCACAGATTTCTGGCTACATTTGCCAGATGGCTGCATGTAGAATGACCTTACAGATATCTGGCTACATCAATCACAGATATTCCCATCTCTAGCAGAGTCAAGGCATGAGATTTCTCTTCCATTTTAAGACTTATCTGACCCATTGTGTGGAGTGGGAATACCAATGTGGGTTCTCAAACTTTGATAGAATAGGGAAAGGTCTTTTGTGATTGACCAACACCATGTGTCATCACTGGGGCTCGACACATTTTTATGGCGAAAACGGCAAATAACATGTAAAGTTTTCTTTTTTTTTTTTTTGCCGGCACTGTACATTATAGTAGGAAGATCAATTGATTAAATTTTCAGGAAGTTTTGAGTAAGATATCCTGAGAAAACAGCAGCGACATCTGGGAGTAATAACTACACTTATTTTCGCTGCTTTATGAACAGTTTTCTAAGTATATATTACTCCATATTTCCTGAAATTTTAATCAATTGGTCTTCCTACTATAATGTATGAAATATCATTCTGATATTCGCATTCCTTCTTGATGTTGCAATTTTCACAAACATGAGTGCATATTTAATTAAAAGGCATACTTATATTAAAATACATTTTCAAAGCTTTTCGGCGTGATCATCAGATCATTATCAGGAAATTATTTGTAACAAATTAAGTTTCTAAAGTGCAGCTCTCTCCGTCCATGTATATTATACCACATTTTCAGGTTACAAATGCAGTTAAGCTTGATTTATAGAAAATATGAAGAATATATCCACAAATGCCAATTTTGGTCGAAATTCTGGAGTCGATTGTTTGGAGCTTTCCTGGGTTTAAAAGGTGGCAACACTTGAGGTTCTGGAATTATTGAGGAAGTTGCTCGGAGAAGCCAGCGGATGGGAACTGGAAAGGCTGGTCTGGCGGCAACAACTGTGGAGAAACCCGCAGCGAAAAGTTTTATGTCTTTTAATTAAATATATATATATTGTATGTATTTACATGATTTAAAGTGTCTTTTTTCAAATTTTAGAATTTACACGTGTTTTTAATTAATATCTTTTTATAAGATATGATATCTTATAATATTGTTAATTGTGATTTTATTGTACCCCATTTGTCTAGTTGTTGGAAATTTCACATTCAGTCAACAGTGGCGGCAAAAAAAATCATTACACTTGCGCGGCAGAAAAAGAAAAAAAAAAAACTTTACAGTGCGTTGCATGAATATAAACGCACCTTAGCTTTAAGAATTAGAAAGGTATAGAAGTGTAATAAAAAAATATGAATAGGTGACACTTGATGCAAACTGTATGTGTATGACTCAAGTAATGAAAATACGAGTCAAAACAATGAAAGACCAATATGATTTTTTAGAAAATGATTTTGTTGAATTTATGAAAAAAATACACGTTGCATGAATTTAAACGCACATATAAAAAATAAATAACTCAGTAACAAATACTGTATTTAATACTTTGTAAAGACACCATGAGCTTCTAGAACAGCCAGTAAACGCCTTGGCATTGACTGATATAGTCGCATGAGGTCATCCAAGCTGATTGTCTTCGAAGCTAATAGAATTGCCGATTTTAGTTCATCTTTCGTGTTAAACTGCCTACCGTTTACGTAAACACGGCGAATCAGAATATCCCATACGTTCTTCATTATGTTTAAGTCAGGGCTTTTTGAGGTCCAATCCAGAACTTTAATTTTATTGTCACGGAACCATTTTTTTTACGATATGTGCTGTATGTACAGATGCACAATCTTGCTGAAAAATATCATTTCTTACAGCTCTCTTGATTACTTAAGGGCGGACATTCCTTGTGAGCATCTGGAAATAATCTACATAGTTCATAGTGTTCTTTACAAAGTTCAATTCGTAAGTCCCCTCAAAACCTATGGCTGTCCACACCATGACAGACCCACCTCCAGATTGACGTTTTGAATAGTAAATTTCTTCGGTTGTCAAATTGTGCCAATAGCTATGAAATCCGTCCGGGCCATCGAGATTAAACTTTTTTTAATCTGTGGAGATGACTTTTTCCTATTTAGTCCATCTAGAATCCGTTTTCTTGCCCATTCCAACAGCATATCTTTGTGCTTTTGAGTGAGGGGTGATTTTGCCTTCATTTTCTTAAATTTAATGAATGTTGCATCTTTGATAGTTCTCCATATGGTTGTCCGATGAACACCCAACTTGTACTGAGCTTTTATCTTTGCACAGGAAATATTCTTATTCTTTGCAGCGTTGCACATTCGACGTTTGTCGTAACTGGTGAGCTTTCCTGTTCGCTTCTTATACGCTTTTTTCCCATAATTTGCTCCTTTCTTTATATAATTTCGCACAACACTCTCACTTCTTCCGATTCAGCGCCCGATTTCACGATTGCTAAAGCCTTTACCACGCATAAAGACGATTTTTATCCTCTCGGCTACTGTCAAAGTTTTCCCTCTTGCCATCCTGAACAAACTCCGTAAATTTTGCACTCAAGCATTAAGACTGTTTTCAGAGAACTTTAGCAACACGACTATCTGTGTTTTAATTTAATTTCAGTGGTTCTGTTAAATTTTAAACGCAAAATACAGAGTGCGTTTGATTTCAAGCAAAAAACAGTGAAAAATAAGAAAATGCTTAAACACTCATTTACATAATCTTGCATGAGTCTAAACATACTTGATCAAAGCGCTTTATTCTGTTGTTAGTCATATGCAATAACTGTAAGACACATTCCTTCTTTTGAAATTTTAAAAATTCTATTTCTGGTTATTCGAAAAGCTGCGTTTATATTCATGCAACGCACTGTACATGTCAATTTCCGTTCCCGCCATAAAAATGAGTCGAACCCAGTGATGACACGTGGTGTTAGTCGTTCACAAAAGACCTTTCCCTATTCTATCAGTACTCAGTTCACCTCTCTATTTTTAGAGGAAGGCTGTATATGGTCTTTTCTCCCGCCAGCCAGTATTTCGTTCATTTGTTAAAAGTTTGAGAAACTACATTGGTAACCACTCCGCACAATGGGTCAGATAAAGCTTAAAATGGAAGAGAAATCTAATGTCTTGACTCTGCCAGGGTAGGGAATCTCTGTGATTGATGTAGCCAGAGATCTGTTAGGTCATTCTGTATGTAACCAATTGTAGCCAGAAATCTGTGCTTAATCGGCTGCAATTGGTAATAAATTCTAAAGATGAGATGACGAAATATTGACTGCTATTTGATATTTACAATAAATGACTAGAATGTTAAGATTTTGTCTTAAATGTTTACATTTTAATGACCTTGTAAATATTTTCTACATCTGACTGCATCACATCTATGACAGAGATTCTCTTTCCAGAGTCAAGGTACGAGATTTCTCTTCCATTTTAAGCTTTTTCTGACCCATTGTGTGGAGTGGGAATAACGATGTAGGTGACAAATGAACGAAATATTGGCCGGCGGGGGCAAAGAGCATACATCTTTACTCTAAAAGTGCTCGAGGCCAACTGAGTGTTGATAGGATAGGGAAAGGTCATCTGCGACCGACTAACGCCACGTGTCATCACTGGGGTTCGACACATTTTCATGGCTGGAACGACAATTGACATATAAGGTTTTATTTTTGCCGCTCAAGTGTAATTTTTTTTTACTTGCACTGTACATTTTCATAATTTCTTCTGCATTTTTTTCACAACTACCGTCTCTTAATTTCCTATTGGCCAATCCCCCACATTCCACGTAATTCTGCTGGTTGATCAGAATCAGATTCTTTTCCAATATGTAGGAGCATTTCCGTCTCATTTCTTTATGCAATTAAGACGGTAAGCAAAATGCTACCGAAACAAATGTCTGCGATTCGTTTCTTCTCTTTGGCGTTCAAGACGTTGAAGATTTTTCGTGGATTTAGGTTTATTTCTTATTAGTAAAACATTTATTAATAAGAATTTTGTTATTTGTTATCATTTTAAATGTTTGTTAATAAATATTTAAAATATTTATTTCTGACTTTTTTTTCGTTTTTTTTAAAAATATATTTACGTTTTATAATCGATAATAGTAGTGGTCTGCAGGATTTTAAGCTGTGAATCAAAAGGCCTGTGGGATTTTAAACTGGGAGTTTAGTGGTCCGTGAGAAATCGAGAATGTCTATGACCACTGGTCTAAACAAAAGTGAATTATATTATGTTATATTTGACTTCTAATATGCTTACTGTGCATAATGAGTGTATGCTCACTATGCTTAGTGTACATCAAAGTGTCTCTATTCTTATTTACTGTAATGTTATCATAATTCATCAAAAGCGAAATGAGTTATTACAAATACCGTACATTAGGGTGTATCGAAAACAAATATATATATACAGGGTGTTGATAAAGGCCCGGACCCATTTTGATGTTTAATAACTCATAAAATAATGAAGATATAAACAAACATATAGCATTTATTGATGAAATAACTCATATATTTTCTTTTCAGGTTTGAATATCTTTACTTTTGTAAATATCGTCTGCGCGTGTGGTTAATTTCAGATTATTTCATTTTCCAGTCTAAATATCTGTACTTTTCATGTTTCTGGCATTGTTAATCGCCATAATGTACGCATATGGGGATCTGAAAACCCCCATGAATACCGTAAATCACAATGGGATTCCCCAAAGGTTAATGTGTGGTGTGGACTAATGCACGACCGAGTCATTGGGGCTTTCTTTTTTACAGAAAAGAATGTCTCATCAGTCGTATACTCAGACATGTTGGAAAACTTCGTATTTCCACAACTAGAAGAGCTTCAGCCACATGTCTTTTTGCAACAAGATGGTGCATCACCTCATTGGGGTACCATTGTTCGTAGTTCTTTGAATGACCATTTTCCAGGAAGATGGATTGGGCGAGGAGGTCCAATTCCTTGGCCACCCAGATCACCTGATATAACGCCGCTGAACTTTTTCCTTTGGGGATTTGTAAAGGACAATGTTTACAGGAGGAGAGTGTCGAACATTGATGACCTAAAAGTCAGAATTACAACCGCAACAGCCTCTGTGGATACCGACATGCTTGCCGCTACCTGGCGTGAAATTGACTATCGACTTGATATTCTCCGTGCGACGAAGGGGGCACACGTGGAAGTTCATTGACAAGGGTCATGAAACTTTTTGAGTCTGTCTAACCATTTATGTTATTATTTTATGAGTTATTAAACATCAAAATGGGTCCGGGACTTTATAAACACCCTGTATATATATATATAAAATTTCCAATAGTGCGGAAAAGTTGCCTTTTGCTATTGTTAGTATGTGATCAAAATTTTGTTGATCGGAGTTACTATCTTCAGTTGCCTCTGGGGTCGGTTTTATAAAAATTCGTTAAATTTATCTTTTTTTTTTTTTTTTCAATATTTTTTCTTAAATAAGAAATTGGAATTTTTAGTTCCAATACGGCCGAAAAATTGCCATACGTTATCCTTAGAGCGTGTGCAATTTTTTATTGGTTTGGGCCAATGGCTTTAGATACCTCTACGGATCACTTTTCGGGCCAAAGTCGCTAATTTTAATGATTTTCCTTCAACACTTCTACGACTGAAATTCTTTTAACGATGATTATTTCTATTCACTTTTTTATGTATGAACAAATTGTGCAAGTGTGCAATACGTGCATTGTTAAAGAAAACACTTAAATTTACGGCCTTCGCCCGTTTAATTTTTATGGTCACGACCGTTTTTTACCTACAAGTCGGGTATACCCGTATTTTCTGATTTGACTTGATATTTTCCGCTATACTACAAGCTTCTTAGCAGTGTATGTTTTGACCGTAATTTATCATTTTGAATACCACTTTATATATAAATCATTTTTTGTGTTATTCCTTTAAAGATATGTGCTACAAACGATTAATGAAGTTTATTGTTAAAAAAAATAAAAAGTGGTAAAAGACTTTGGTATAGCAGAAAGTATCAAGCCATATCAGAAAATATGGGTATGCCCGTCTTGTAGGTAAAACACGATCGGGATCGTAAAAATTAAACTGGCGAATGCTCGTAAATTTATGTGTTTTCTTTAACAATGTACGCTTTGCACACTTGCACAAATGCAAAATTTGTCCATACAAAAAAAAAAAAAAAATGTGAACAGAAATAATCATAATTAAAAGAATTACAGTCGTAGAAGTATTGAAGGAAAATCATTAAAATGAGCATATTTAGCCAGATAAGTAACACGTAGAGGCAACTGAAGCCATAGACCCACATCAATAAAAAAATGCACACGCTCTAAGGATAACATATGGCAATTTTTCGGCCCTATTGGAACTAAGTATTCTAATTTCTGATTTTAAAACAAATATATATTGAAAAAACGGTAAAATTAACGAATTTTTATATATAAACGACCCCAGAGGCAGCTGAAGATCAACAAAATATTGCCCACATACTAACAATAGCATAAGGCAACTTTTCCGCACTATTGGAAATTTGATATAAAAAAAAGGATACACCCTACCGTACACAATTCTCACTAACAAATAAGAAATGTAAAAAATACCTTGTTCATTTAAAAGAAAAAACCCTGTATTTAAAAATAATACGTTTTGTGAATCTTAATTTCAAATTATACTTTCTTTATAACTATAATAAAACTGTTTTTCTTCTTAAAGTATTCGAATTTTTTCTACTTTTCTTTTTGTTGTAATTAAATCAATATAAATGTATATGACGGAAAATGCTTTCGAAAAAAAAAATTATTTAATTTATTTCATTCGGGATACATTTAAATGCAAAACTATTATTAATCAAAATGAATGTCACTTTTTGATATTTCTTTAATCCCGCTGATGTGAGCAATAACATTAATAAACTAACTTTTTAGATATCTGATAAGAAAAAATAATCATTGTGGAGTTTACCGCATACTGCTGTGTGCATGCAAAAAATGCGAATTCAGATACGTCAAATACTCCTTCAACTGACATAAAATCAATTTATTGACGAATTTTTTTACATACATGACCGATGATCCGATATTAGTATTGAGCTTGCTCCCCCCAAGTGATTGATGTTTTTCAGAGAGATGATAGATCTCAAAATGATAACTTTAGAAACTCTACTTTATAACTCATTGGTTATACAGCAAATAAATTATAAATACCGCAGTTTTGGATAAATTTCACTAATGCAAATTTCATTAATTTAAAGTAAATTTCATTATATTCTATGTTTACCATAAGATACTCGCAAATTTAAATATCCAAATTTAGAATTATTTTTATAAAAGTGCGACAATTCAAATTTTAGAAATTATGATCAGACTACAATTACATTATAATAACAGGAGACTTGGCGTTGGAATATTAAAACCCGAATAAACTACTACGTCAGAAACGCCAAAGAAAAATACTTGAGATGCATCTCAAGTATTTTTCTTTGGCGTTTCTGACGTAAAAGTTTATTAGGGTTTTAATACAATTACATTATTTACTTTTATGTATGACAACCTCATATAAATGTGTGCATTGCCTTTTTTTTTTTTTATGGAAAATATATCACAGATTTTAAAAAAAAAAAAATGTATTATATATATTTGTATTACTTAGAAACATTGAATAAACACCATAAAATGCAATAAACTCGCAACAATAGTTTCGGGTCGAAAAAACACACGACCCTTCATCAGGCGAATAAAGTAAGCACAAGTGCTGCATTCAAAGCGGCAACCAGTGCGTTGCCGCTTTGAATGCAGCACTCGTGCTTACTTTATTCGATTGATGAAGGGTCGTGTGTTTTTTCGACCCGAAACAATTGTTGCGAGTTTATTGCATTTTATGGAGTTTATTCAAAGTTTGTAAGTAATATTTTTTACAACGCCAGTTTTGTGGTGCTTTTTTATTAAATATATATTTGTAACACCGTATTTTACAGTGACCATTTCCTTAAATTAATTATTTTATGAAATCTTTTAATATCGATTAACTTTTTTGAAATATTTGTAGTAGTTTGAATGTTATTTATATAAAAATATCAATACTTTTATGTTTTATTTTGCATTTTTTATTATTCTCTATCTTATTTATTCTCAAAACATCCCCATGTGTAATATCAGGTTTTGAAATAAAGATTTATGTAAAAAGCAGACAATTTACCAGGTAACACATAGCGTTGTTATAGCGTTGCAAATAAGTCTGAACAGTGAAAAATTGGTAACGTTATTTTATGTCCGTTGAAAAATAGTTTTTATTTCGCAATATTCTCACTGAACTATTTCGAATATTTACTCAGTAATAAAGAAAACCTACAACAACTGTTGTTTTATGGTTGTACTTTTTCTGTTATTTTTTCGACGTTTTAAAATAGGTATTTTATTAATTTTTGTTTTCCTTTTTGATTCTAATAAAAAATATGTTTTTTCAACGAATAAATAGGTGCTTTTTATAAGTCATTATTTCCGTCAAATGACGTTGAATCTCTTCAACTTGATATCGATACACGATTGTGAATTGGTGTGATGTGAGTGTTATAATTTTCTTTAGAGTTTTAGAAGGTATGGTGTGCTGCGAAAGAACTTCTAACATGATAAGATGGGAAGCTTTCGGCAAATTATATTAACAAGTATAGTAGAATGTTCTTTGGCTTTCGGAAACCGTAACTAACGAAGGTGTTCATATTGTACGCTTTCTCCCGTTCTACATGCGAAATCGCCAAGTATATTGTGGCAAACACGGAGTATTATTGAAAGAGGAGATGAAAGTCCAATGGGAGGAAGCTTTAAAACCGCGATCTGAATTTCTGCCAGCTATTGGGGGCGACACTTGTCCTTTTACCCTATATTTCGGCGCGAAGTACTATTGTTTTCAGTTTCATTCTACTGACGTGCTTTTCGAATTTTGAATTTTAAACAGTTTAATATTTTTGTACGTGCTTAAAACTACTTAATTGAGATGGGTTCATGTAAATGCTTCGTTCCTGGGAGTAAAACAGGTTATGATAGTGACAAACAAGTAAAATGCTTAAAATAGTTCTTAAAAAAAAAACATGTTGTCAAAAAGACTCTATTAAATAAAATCTGCGTTCAACCGAATTTTTTTTAAGCTCAATATTATTCTTAAAAAAATAATAAAAACGAAACATTTCCCTGTTGAATAACGTTACGGAAGCTGGAAAGCAGGGTATAGCGAACGCTGGCGCCCTCTCTTAAAATTAGAAAACAACATCGCAAAATTTAGTGTTTCTTTCGTCTCCTCTTAAATAATACTCCGTGGTGGCAAACCTTAAAAGCGTCTTACGATACGACGCGTGCCATTTTGAAAGTGAATGTGATGTGAAAGAAGATGAATATCGCTTTCCTGTTAAAATGGTACGAAAGTTTTCTGACATTTTTCGTAATTTCCAAACAACTTGCTAGCTGGTAAATTCCCTTAAAAGCTCAAAGTTATAATATTCTTTGGTTTTGGGTGTGTTTACCTGCTAGCATAATATTAAAAATTACAGAGTTCTCGACTAATTGTGGATGCTGTATTTATTTAAACAAGATTTTTCAAGTAATGAAGTGAGTGTTTCTTTATCCCTTCTTTAATTTTATGTTTGAATTCTTGTCTTAAATTTTCAGGGGTCGATCTAACTTTAAATATTTAATACTCTTTTTTAAAACTGTACTTTTGTAAAATTTTACTTTTTTCATATTTACTGAAAAAATATATCTATATACAATGTAGCACTACTATTGTTTTATTGAACGAAGTATATGTAGTAAATTTATATTATTAAAAACAGGTCTTATGAATACAAAAGTTATACTTTTGAGTACTAAAAATTATAAGTCTAAAAATTAAGTAAAAAAGAATGTTCCATTTTTTTTTTTTTTTTTTTTTTTTTTTTTTTTTTTTTTTAACAAAGGTTTTTTTTTTTTCTTTTTTAAATTATTAGCAATATTTTAGAAACAAAAATTCAATGGATATATGGAGATAGCTATTTTTCTTGGATTTCAACGTTTATAAGACATAAGAAAAGCCTTTGAAAACTGATATAAAAAGCACGACAGTATTGCGATTCTGAACAACCGTTTTACAACTTTTTTTTTAGGGTATAAAAAAACGACAGTATTGCGTTTTTGTACAACCCTTTTACAACGGTTTTTTTTTACGTTGTAAAATGTATTAAAACAATCGTTGAAAGTTGAGGAAATCAACGAGACATATTTTCAGATTATTAACGTTACGGAAAACGATAATTCAACGGAATGCATTGCCGTTTGTTCAACGTTGAAAATACCATACTGTGCTACCTGGGTTCGTTCAACAGAATGATAACTTAGCTACTATATAATAATATACAACATAATTTAATCACAGTGTTGTTATTATTATTATTATTTATTCCTTTTTCTTTTCTTTTCTTTCTTTTCTTTTTTTTTTTTTTTTTTTTTTTTTTGAGAAAAATTGTTTAATGAGAGGTAATTATGGAGATTGTAAGTTTTAACATACTGCTTAAATATGCTATGGGAATATGCAAAATTGATCTGCAGTATCGTAATTCACGTGATAAAAATTGACTGGCAGCATTCAACATTACTTAAGTAGATGAAATTATAAATAATTTGCATGAATGTAATGTTTCGTATCTGTGAATACAATGTAAATTTAACTTACTGTAAATAGTACCTTATCAAGCCATTAGACATTTAGAAACGGAAGAAACATTATTTGTTCTAGTGTGAGATTTTGAAGTGAGCCAAAGTGTTATTTCAAGTGAGATAAAATGACATATAATAAAGACAAGTCGTAAGCCATCAACAAAACCAAATGTGGACCTTTATATAACGATAACGGCGAAAGTTTCGTGGCGTACTAACACCTCTCATTTCAAGGATCTATTGCCACTACATTTTCATCACAACTGCTTCAAAACAGCCTCTCTGGTTTACATAATCAGATTTGTGTTGATTTAACAGTGGACCCTCGTACTTTCAGTGGAAGGTTGACCGAAAAAGATCGTAGATAGGGATGAATTGAGTGAAGTGAGTGATTTTAAAGAGAAACTTTACCTAATTTGATTGGCAGTGCAACCCCATGTTATTTTATGGAGAAATTTCTTTTATAAATTACTCATTACCTGATATATTTTCTTTAATTCCGTTGTCACATTTAGAAAATTTACAACTGTTAAAATGTTTTTCGTTTTCCAAAAAAATATTTTTTAAATTTTTGATATTTCATTTTTAAATTTTAAAGCGCAAAAAAGCTCTTAGTTAATTTTTCACACTTTATAGCATTAAAACAAAACATGAAAATTTAAAAAAAATAATTTTTCAAAGGCGAAACGTTTTAAACATTGAATTTTTCTAAATATGAAAATCGAATTAAGAAAAAAAAGTACATTGTGTAATTAGAAGCTTATAAAACAAATTTCGCCAAAGAATAACATGGGGTTAGACTGTCGGTCAAGTTAGGTAAAGTATCCCCTTAACAGAAGAGTCCTATTTCAGTATACAATCCGACAATAGGGTCATATCATTTGGAGATAACGAGGCAGACAGTATAACTAAGAATTTGAGCACAAAAATGTCTCATTTGGAAGAGACAGAGATATAGTCATAATGACCCGTATATCATAAGAAATTAATTTCTGCCGGCCTGCGATATTTGGATGAGATTTCAAAGCTTTTGTGTTTCCTTACACTGCAGCAATTGGTGACGATTTCCTTGTCATATAAAAAATTAAGCCACATCGTAAACTACTAGTGACCAACTTTCTTTCCAATGCAGGAAATCCAAGAAAAGTTTTAGCTAGCATGTTACACGGACATGAATCCAATCGAACATAATTTTGTCTTTCAAGGAAGAGGCGTTTCTAGTCACCATTCACCTCCAGACACAGTTTTGTATCTGGATAAAATGTTTCTGCGGCAATGGTTGAGACTACCTCAAAGTTTCAGTGATAAACTTAGTGATTCAAAGCATGACATGTTTGCATCATTTCGTTCAGTTTATGGGGGACTTATCCTATTATAAATCGCATTTTTATCCAATAAATCACATTTTGTTTCTTTTTATTGCATGTACAAATTGTGCAGTTGTTATTTTCCAAAAAATTACAAGAAATAAATGTAAGTATAATTGTTCTGCGAGTAATATTTTTTTTCCGTAGCTTGAAAACCATGTATTAAATGTCAAGAATTATAATATTTCTTCTTTCTCAATTTATAGCTAAAATGTTAATATCCCCAGTTTGTTTTGAGCAGCCTATGTTTAGCTATATACAGTGTGATCCCCAAACTTGTAAATAGGTTTAAGATTAATGAAACTTAAATATTTTGGTATATTCTAGTGCAGTTTGCGAAAAAATATATTCGCATTGAAGAGAATTTTTTAAAAACTTTTGTCAATATAGGGTGCTGCAAAAAGAAAAAAAAATGCATGGGAAATTAGAAAATAAGTCTTATTAAAAAAACAAAAGAACGAACTCTTTTCTATTGACAAATGCACTGAAGACGGGCTTTTATTTATTTATTTAGTGTGTGTGTGTGTGTGTGTTGTAAAGCGCTTGCATTCCAGACAAAAAAATAGGAGTTTTCATAGAAAATATGTTTTTTCCTTGCTTGCATTGGTTTATACTTACAATCTTTTTGTTTATATGTATATATACTAGCAGGCTACGCCCGCTTCGCAGGCCACTATTTTTAAATGAAACACTATAGTTAATGAATTATCAAAATTTCATCAATTTTTATCATGCGAAAAAAAAAAAAAAAAAAAAAAAAAAAGAGAAAAAAAAATGTCGGAACGGGTCTGCACCGCCCTTGGCAGCGCAGGCAAGTGTGCGCTGCGAGCGCGCATTTATGTTCAACACTCTTAATGAACCACTATATTATCGTAAGAAAAAAACATAAATTTAAAATATATATATATATATCTCCCATCAGTGGAATAATCGGTTCGGGCCACCACTGTCTGTGGCAGCGCATACAGGCGTGCAAGGCTCGCATGCTTTTTCACCTACCGTTCCCGCCCCTCCTAATTATTTTAGACTTTAAAAAATACTCGCAGTCCTTCTCTTGGGTTTTTAAACCTAATAATACTAATTTCCAACATTTTATCTGAATTTCTTTATTTTTACCCCTGCGCCCGATCCCTTCCCGCCCTTCGTAATAATTTTGTATATTCGAAAATATCCGCAATCGATTTATCGGGCCTCAAAATCTAACAACACTAATTTTCAGTGCTCTAACTCTTATTTATATATTTTTGCCCTTTCACCTCCCCTTCCCGTCTATCCTAATAATTTTACAAATTCAAAAATATACGCAATCGATTTGTAGGTATCAAAAACCTCCATGTACCAATTTAATAACTTTACAAATTCGAAAATATCCGTAATCGATTTGTAAGTATCAAAAACACCTATGTACCAATTTTGAACGACCTAACTCTGTTTTTATTTTTTGCCCCTGCGTCCCCTCCTCCCGCCCCTCCTAATAACTTTACAAATTCGAAAATATCCACAATCGATTTGTAGGTATCAAAAACCTTAATGTACCTACTTTGGACGGTCTAACTCTATTTTTATTTTTTTGCACCTCCGCCCCCTTCCCCCCACACACACCTTTCTGACCCTCCTAATAACTTTACACTTTCAAAAATATCCTCATTTGACTTGTAGGTCTCTAAAACCTTTCTGTACCAATTTTGAACGGTCTAACTACATTTATATTTTTTTACCCCATAGCCCTCCTCTCCCGCCCCACCTGGGACGAATTTCTAAAATTAAAAAAATTTGTTTTTATGCATTTATGGGAACTATATTTTAGAGCAAAACTATCTTACACATATATTTTTTTTTTCTGTTTGCAATATAAAGGATTATTTCAAATCACGTTTTGCCCCCTCTCCTTCCCTCATGGGGGCTGAATTTCGAAAATTCCAGAAATTAGTTTTTAGCTATTTGTATTAGCTATATATTAGAGCAAAAATTTCACATAGATCTGTTTTTCTGTTTAAGATATATAGGAGTATGTGAAACCAATTTTGCGCATGTGAAATCACGATTTGCCCCCTTTCCCCCCTTGGGGACCGAACTTCCAGAAATTGGTTTTTAGATAATTAAATTAGCTATATTTCAAAGCAAAAATTTTACGGATATCTCTTTTTTTCTTTGAGATATGAAGGTTTTTGTAAAATCCCATTTTGCCCCCTACATCCCCTTGGGGGGCGAATTTCGCAAAATCGCATCTTAGGGGGTGCTTACACTGTATGTTCTACAAACTGACCCAGTTTCGATTCAGTGGCTTCAAAAGATTTTGCTGTGCCTTGATGAGTCAGTGAGTGAGTGAGTGGAAGTACTCTTTTATATGTATAGATATATCAGGGATGGAACACGGGCGCAGAATTCATACCGGAATCCATTTAAGAAATTTCTCTACCTGTAATATCGTTGACTGAAGAGGTAGAAAATTTTCTTACATTGAAAGTGGTATGAATTCTGCGCCCGTGTTCCATCCCTGATATATATATTTACTAGCTGACCCGACAAACGTTGTTTTGTCATATAAATTATTTCTAGAGAATATTTTGCTAGAAAAAAAATAACTAACTTTTTGTAAGTGTGTAAGGATGTGGTATATAAGTGGAAGATATATGGAGCGCTGTGAATGGTGAAAGAATATAAAAATAACAAAACACCAATCATTTATTTTTTAATTTATTAAAATTGATTCTTTAAAATTATATACATATCGCTACTTATAACAATATTAGTAAAAAACAATATCAATCCCTTAATGCAACAGAGTGCACAATATTTTTTGTTATCCCATCTTTCGCCAATACAAAATAACTGGATGGCTAGCCCACTCGAGAGCCACGTATAATTGTCCGTGTGAAAAACGTGATGTGCTCAAATCTAAGCCACAGACAGACATCGTTTGTCCCTGAGACTTATTGATAGTCATTGCAAATGCCAATCTAATTGGAAATCGAGGGCGTTTAAATTGAATTGGCACATCTGTGGGTATAATAGGGATTCGCAGTAGTAATATATTTTCACCTCGGAATTTGTCATTTAAAATGATGGCTTCGATAACATTTTTCATTAATTTTTTTATGACTAATCGCGTGCCGTTGCACAACCGTGGTGGGTTCAAATTACGAAGCAAAATAACCTGAGATCCAACCTTCAGTTGTAAAATATGCGGTGGCATGCCTGGTAAATCCAATGAGTTTAAAAACTTTGTTGGATAATTTACAGCTTCGGTGGCATCGCAAACTGTATCATTAGATTTGTATGACACCAAGTCTCCTGGTAACAAATGTTGTATCTTGAGATTCAATTCGTTGACGTCCACATTTTTTGCTGCTAAAATTGCTCTTTCTGCCAGCCACTCATGATTTGTGTATCGTCTGTGTATATCGGGAAATATCTGGTCAATAAGAGCATCTTGAGAATCAATGATTGTGCAGAAATCGGTCAGTAATTTTATGCATCCAGTTTCATCTGTAGTAACTTTTCCCTCGCCGATATCTAACAATTGTTTTGAGAATGTTTCAGCGGATGGATCTTGAAGCTTTTGAACGCACAAATTTACTTTCAGTTGTACTTTTTCAACATTACGCCACAATGACGATGATTTTAAGCACGCGTTGATCTCATCAGCGTATGTTGAACGTGGAATAACGGGAAGTGCTTGTCTGAAATCACCTAAAAGAGTAACAGAGTGCCGCCAAATACTTTGTCGTTGTTTTTTATATCTTTCAATGTCCTGTTCGACGCCTCAATCGAATGTTTGTGTGCCATAGTGCATTCATCCCAGATAAGAATTTTACACTATTTCAGCACTGTGGCCATGGACGATTGTTTTTTTATGTTGCACATTGCGCCTGGGTTATTTTGAATATTTAGTGGCAGTTTAAATAATGAATGAGCTGTTCTGCCTCCATCCAATAAAGTTGCCGCAATGCCAGATGATGCAACAGCCAATGCGATGCCATTATTTGATCGTATTTCGGCGAGAATTAGCGAAATAAGGAATGTTTTGCCAGTTCCACCTGGTGCACCCCCCCCCCCAAAAAAAAATCCACCTTGTCCTGCCAAAACTGCGAGCATGATGCGGTCGTAAATGGTTCTTTGTTCTTCATTCATTAGTGGGACATTGCGAGCAACAATCGCTGCCATTTCTACAGTATTGTATTGTAGTTCACGATTCAATTCAGTGCTTATTAAATCAGATACATTTCGATTTGTTGAATGCATACCGAAATGACTGAGTGGTAAGTTGGCAATGATAATGCAAAGATCTTCAATAGCAATCAATGCTTCATTGTACATACCGTCACTGAATACTATCGTTAGATCGTTGCACCGTGAACGATGTTGATGCAATATATCATCAGTCATTGAATCTTTGTGATTATCCCATAATGTCTCTGCTCGGGCCGGGAAACATGTAGTCAACACTATAGCGAATAGTAGACGAATTTGTTTTGCTGTACAGTTCAGTCCTACTTCAGCAAGCATACACTCCCACTGGTTGTCGTCTTCCAGCAAGCCGAGTGCAAGGCATGCATCTTTATACGTTGGATACTGTTGTCCATTCCTTTACGTAAATCTTGAAATGACAAAGGGCCGATGACATTAACCAATAACAGTCGAAGATAAAAGCACTCAGTCTGCCTTGGATTGACTGTAAATACTGGTCCGAAGGTGTTTGATTTGAATAAACCGGGACATGCATCAATCGGCGTGCCTTGCTTGCGAGGCATCCATTTTTTTGTTGGAGCCCATGTGAAATAGCGTGGTACTTCTGAATAGAGTAATGTCCGTGCAAAAGCACCAAAAGCATCCGCACGATTACACAATTCAAAAAATTCGATGTGTGTAGTTTTTGGTGCATTTATAGCACGATCAACCGCTGTCTCGCTCTTGAAATATACGCGCTGGCCATTTTCAAGATGGACGGCTAAATGAAGAACTGATGGATCCCGTTCATGAATTGGGAAACCAAAGATACGCCAAACAGCTTCTTTGGAGCTGACGTACCGGCCAATTTGTTAAAGTGTTATTTCATCGTTGTTATTCACCGGAGGAGCATTCACACTGGTATTTTCAACTCGAAATACAGCCATATCACTGCCTTTATTCACATACTTGCAAATGTATTTGATGCTCTTCACTGAACTGCAGAACTGAATATTAATATGAGCATTGAATGTTTTGCTCAGCAGAGGCAAATATGGGACCACCCTACGGTTATCAATGTCAATATCTATGTTGTTGACATAGATGATAAGATTGTCCGCCATTATCGGGATTTCTTCGACGATGTATTGGATATCCGTCAACATTTGTGATCGTGAAATTTTTCGGAAAACTTTTAGTACATTTTCCATCTGCACAAATAATAATGGCCTAAAAATTCATTTTTCATTTTAACATGAAATAACTCCGTCGGATATTGGTGAATTTTTTAAAAGAATATACCATTTTAACTAATTTTAACATTTTAACAATATTCGTTGAAAAAATATTTTAAACACTTAGGGTTAAAAATTCATTTTCCATTTCAACATTAAATGAATTCTGACATCGTGTTTACGATTCTAAAATATTAACTTTGAAAATATATTTTAAACACTTCGTAAGATAACGGTTACGATTCTAAAAATATTAATTTTGAAAAAAATATTTTAAACACTTCGTAAGATACGGTTAAAAATTCATTTTTCATTTCAACATTAAATAAATTCTGACATCGTGTTTACGACAACTCACTCCATCTAGGTGGAAAAGTTGTTGAAAGAGTTGGTTAAAAATTAATTAAGAAAGAACTAATTAAGTTACAACTTTCATTTGTAAATCTAAACCATTCTCGAATCCACCTAAAGACACACAAAAAATTTCATTAAACTCAGTCCAGCCGTTTAGGAGGAGTTCTGTGACATACACACGCACAAAAGAAATATATATATAAAGATATATATATAAATTACTTAATAATTTTAGAAACGAAACGTTTTTATCTTTAAATTAATTTTTATTTTATAGTTAGCTTTTAAACTTATTGGAATGCGTTAAGAAAAATTGATGCTATTAAATTTTAGTAATATCGAACAATTGTTTTTTTTTTTTTTTTTTTTTTTTTTTTTTGGCGTTTATTAAGTAGTTATTCATGGAATAGAAATATAAGATAAGTTTAACCTGCATAATTATGTAATCTAGTTAATAAAGGGTTAAAAATTTACCTTTGTCAGAATAATGTTTTCGCAAAATGCTTTAAATATGCGAATTCCTTTAAGTTCCAAGAATTTCAATACTTTTTATTTAGGAATTTAGGAATCACTCTGTTTTACAACATTATTCTAATTCTATTAAACATGTATATATTTTTTTTTTTTTTTTTACTTTTAAAAGTATAACTATGTTACTTTTAAAAGTATAACTATCAGAAATTTGTTATGGTTATGAATATTTAAGTCCCCAATAAACATAATTTTTCATGTGTTTAAGTAATAAGATTTGAAAATTACGAATATCTTTAAGCTCATTTTTAATTCTTCAAACAACTTTTGCTTTTATTTTTTAGAGATATAATTTCTGTAACTAACGTACTCATTTAATTTTCTGTTCATAAAAATAAAATGCTTATCATACTTTACTTAATGTAGCATTAATTTAATTTTATTGTGAAATGAAAAGCAAATGTATATATTTAAGATTATAAAGTGAATTAATTTGCTGTGATTAAAACACGCATACCTAAAGTATCAAACTGCTTGTTCAGAACTTTCTTCTGATAAAGTTTATAATAATTTATGAAGACAGTTGAATATCACACTTAAAATCCAACTTTACTTTTAAAAAATATGGCATTATGGCCATTTCTTAAAATATTCCTCCTTCAAAAATGATTGTTTTGCTATGATAACGACATTTTGATATTTTGTATAAATGAATGCTTTTATCCCGATCAATGCAATTACGCCCAAAGGAAATTACTGAAGAACAAGGATATGCTATGCCTTCTGTGAGGATGCTAGCGAAGCAAAAAGGCAACTCTTTCAGTTAGAATGGTTGCAGTCTTTGTGCTGTATAAGATAGTATTTTCTTATCATTAAAGACTAATGAGAAATTTTTATTGAAGGACTTACTGTTCTTTTGATTCAATCCAAATCACGTTTTAAAAAATCACGTTCTTATCGCTAATGTAACTGTGTTAAATTTTGCTCTGGAAAGAAACTATAAAATATAAAGTGGTACGCAGAAAATTATGTGATGGACATTGCAGCAATTTTTTATGAAATAAAGCTATTGTGTTTAGATATTTTAACTCGAATATTAGAAACTAAATTACTTAGTAACTAAAATATAAACTGAAAAGTATAAAATAAATAATATAAATTGTCAAGTATTATACAATAATTAAACTAAAAATGTTCATTGTTATTTCTTCAATTTTAACAGAAAAAAAGAAATACCTATTTTTTATTTTTAATAATAATAATATAAAAAATATATATTTACTATAAGAAACACACGTATTAAAAAATATATCAAATGATTTCGTCAGAATTTTTAATAATTGAGTTTGTTCGCTTCGCTTATAATATTCCTTAAACTAGGTCTCCTTATATATATATATATATATATATATATATATATATATAAATTATTATACGAAATTTCCAATTTATAATTCTGCATGGTCTAAATGCTAGCTAATGTGTCTTCTAGTATCTCCTGTTGGGTCGTTAATTTTTACATAAAGGTTGTGTAAGGCTGTGAACAATTTATTTTAAAACCTTTGATGATATAAAAATTATGAACAGAGAATTACGTTTATTTTCAGTGAGACATCCTGTGCTTCTAAACAGAAAAAGTAATTGTCACGTCTTTTGGTTTTATAAAAAAAATCTTATTTTATGGGGCCTATATGTGTTATTTGTTTATTTCAAATGTTGTTTATACATTTGAAAACTTAACTATTTAAAATAATATAAAATAAATCGGCGGGAGACTTTTTTTTCTAAATTACACTTAAAGAAACTTGACTTTCATAATCTTATACTCAATATGGAATACTTTAGTCTGTAATTTTAGATAAAAATATATTTTTTTAGACAAATATCAGAAATTCAGAAAAATTTTAACATCTTCTCATTTTTTAACGGACAGGAAAAAGATGTGTTTGACATATGTCCTTAACAGGAAAGCTAGATTTAGTTGAACCTTTTCCTTTAGAGATTTTTCCTAAATGGATATATCTTTTAAAACAAGCTGCCCGCTGTTTCTTCAATAGTAATGCAGCACATGCTGGAAATAAAATTGTGTGATCTTTTATTTGACGTGTGTTTTCATAAGATAAGAAATACGGAGTTAGTGTTCAGTGACAAATCCTAAGCAGTGAAAAGTTACTCACGCGGCAAAATTATTAAGTTTCTAATACATTAATCATTGTAAATGTAAACCATATAATAAATTTGTAATAAAATGGAACAAAATGTCAAAAAAAAATTCTCTTTTATTATTATTATTATTATTATTATTATTATTGCATTTTACTGACCTAATAATACATCCAGGTTTCTCTAGATATTAAAAAAAAAAAAAAATAAATAAATAAAAACGATTATGACTTGAATGATTTTAATATTTCTTTTGGATAATTATTAATTACATCTGATATATAGTACACCGGCTGAATAAAAGGCAAAATTTTTTGTACTCAAACCAATTAAAAGATAAAAAGCATTCATTAATGACAAAGTGTGTGATATAGTAGGATGAGGATGTAGTTATCAATGAATGCTTTTTATCTTGTAATTGGTTTGAGTACAGAAACTTTTGCCTTATTTACTATTTTTTAAGACGCCGATAAAAAAACATTCTTTTTAATTAGCAATAAACAATTTAGAATTAAACAACAACAACAAAAAAAAAAAACATTTTTAAACACTCGCCTTCGAACTCACGACCCTTGGATTCATAGTCCAGCGCTTTTGCCTCACAGCCACGGCGTTTACAGATAAAACCGCTTTCGTTACGTTTTTGCTCGTTACGTAAGCTCAAAATATAGTAGAAAAAAGGCTTGATGACAGACAGAATGACAGACAACCCGGCTGAATAAAAAAGCTTTAAAGAATTCTACAAAATTTCATCATAATAAAAAATCAGTTAAAAGGACACAGATTAAAAAAAAAATAGTTCCTGTAATTATTTACTTTATTTTTTAAATCTCACAAAATAAATACATTCACATAATTTAATTAATGAATAAATGGTTGAATAAGAATTATTTTTCTATTTATTTCCCGAAAATTCTGCTTCTTTCTGTCATATTCACTGTAAATAGCACTTTTTGCATATTTGTAGGTGAAGAAGAAACCCTAGAGAAATATTAAGAAAAATACAAACAATTAGTACATTTAATATAAAATAGAACAAAAAAGTTTAGTTTTCACTTTTCAGAAGGAAAAAAAAATCAGATATAAAACACAAATAAGATTTTGTTTCCTACTGTCTTTCCAACCAGTGTTCAAAAAAAAAAAAAAAAAAAAAAAAAAAAACCTTAACACCAACATCCATTATCTCCCAGGAGTTTGTACAAAGCACTATGCCATTGCAGTATTAATTCGAACACTCAAAGCAGGTTTTGAATCGAATCACAATAGCCCTGCTCATGCACCTAATTTGCTCTCCAGATTTGCCATAAGCAAGTTACCTATCAAGAACTTGTTTATGCTTTGGATTTTTGCCACCTGGAAAAAGGAGTATTGCTAGGATACCCCATGCTTTAATTTTTTACTTTTAATAGTTTAAGCAAATTCATATTTGCTAGGATACCCTGGCATTGTTTTAATCTTCAAAATATTATATCTAAAATAACAAAGTTGACATGAGACACCTTAAAGGAGAACACCCAGGATTTTTTTACAACTCATATTTATTAACATTTAATTTGTTACAAATTTAGCATTTAAACATAGGTCCAAATGGCAACATTACTGTCTTTTACACTAATGCTATATTTTCTTATAGTCTACTTAATCAATTATATCATAACGATAAACAAATTCAAACTGTATTATTTACAAAGTTAAAAGACAAATAAAATTGTATAATAACTAAATACATACGATTAATGTTTGTCTAAACAGTACTATATACAAGCTAAAATTTAGTTGATTATATTATTTATATAAATATACGTATTATACATACATTCACACACATGTGTATATGTATATGATTAATTTTACTTAATTAAATGCAAGATCTTGTAAATAATTATAAAAGTTTCATTTTATAATATAATAAGAATAATAAGACATATGAATAAATTATGCATAATATAAAAATAAATTAAAATAAAATACTGATATATATATATATAATTATATACTTAAATCTTAATATACAATATTAAAGTTATAGATCGTATGGATGGTATAGATGTAAAGTTATACATCGACAAAATAAAATAAACTTTAAAAGTTATGTGATAATAGAATTTCACATCATGGATATCTATACTTATACACTCACATATATATATGTGTGTGTGTGTGTGTATATATATACATACATACATATATACATTTTTATTTATTTATTTTCTTTTAAATACATTACACATAGAATAAAGGTTAAAATGTAGTGTAATTTAATATGATATCGATAAGAAAATTGGCAAAATTCTAGCCAAGAATCTAATATGACATTGAGTAAAAAGTAATATCATTCCGTATATTTTAACGCCATGTCAAAAATTCTATCGGATAACGGCTTTACGGAACTTCTTAAAAAATAAGGAGTGCGGTCAGTTAGTTCAGTGTTCACAGCTAGAGGGGGTGTATAAATAATAGTATCTTGAGATGACTCCGGGGAAGATAGTGTAGTGTCGATAATAGGGTTTGTTGACCCTAGATTTTGTTCTTTAGAAATAGTATTTTTGCCCGCGCTTTCTAAGAGGTATGAATTGTTGTCTATTTCTTCGAAAATTGCGTGTGGGCGTGTTTCTTGAGAAGATTCTACAGTAGATGAAGTGGTGGATTTTGTAATTTCTGTAAATGTTGTATGTAATAGATCTAATTCAGGTTTTCGAGCAGTGTATGAAATAAGTCTTTCAGCATGTACTTTCATTTCCTTATTTTTATTAGGATTTATTGCATCAACTACGGTATAATTAACGTTGTTTTGTTTATTTAAAACGCGCATCGGACCAAAGAATTTTCGACGTTTTGTCATATTTGTATTACGATCCCGCGCGGGGTCATACAAATAAACCAATTGGCCCGGATAAAAATCACGATACTTTGCCTTTTTTTGTTGATAATTTTCCATTGAGATAGCTGCATTCTCTAAATTTTGCATCACCTTTTCATGTGTATATTTTAAATCTGCTGCTCGTTTCGCGACATAGTCTGGATATGCCAGTTCTTGTAGTGTTGAGTTGTTATTTAGAATGTCAATTGGCAATAATGGATCATATTCGATATGTATATATGCAGGTTTTTCGTTAGTGGCAGAATGTATTGTGGAGTTATAAATTAATGCGTAATACTGAACGTAATCGTCCCATTGAGACGTATGTTCAGCAAAAATAGCAAGTGACTTTTTTATATATTTATTGGGAGCTTCACAATCCCCGTTTGTTTGAGGTCTCAGACGTGTTTTGACTAGTTTAAGGACACCTAGTCGTGCACACAGCGTATTGAACAGATCACTGGAAAATGAAGATCCTCTGTCACTTAACAGTTTTTCTGGAATTCCAAACCGACTAATAACATCTATAAATTTGTTAGCTATGATGAGTGACGTCTGGTCAGAAACTGGATATAATCTTATATACTTTGTATAATTATCTATAAAACTAAGGATGTATCTGTTACCATTATTTGTTTTAGGTAATGGGCCAATGTGATCGCATGATACCATTTGCATTGGTCTAGTGGGCTTGAAGCTCCTCTGAAGTGTAACGGGAGTTAAAACATTTGGACTCTTGAAGCTTATGCAATGTGCGCAGGATTTTATAAAATGTTTTGTGTCCGGATATAGGTTTTCCCAAAAATATTTCTCTCTAATATTGTTGTAAGTTTTAAGTATCCTAAAATATGCCATATGATTTGCTGCTAATATGTGAGATTTAAATTTGTCTGGTATAACAATTCGTAATATATTAGTTGATTTTCGAAGTCTAAATATGAATGCCGAGTGCATAAGTAGTCCGTCTTTCAAAAGGTAATTTGAATATAAATGTCAAAGTTGTGTTTGTGAATTTTCTAAAGTATTAATTATTTTCGAAAGTTTAGAATCCGTGTGCTGAGCGGTTTTAATATCCTGAATTGTTGGGTGATTAATTTGTATATTATTTATTGTTAAAGTATCTAGATTGTTGATTGCCATGCTATTAATTCTTTTTTTATTGATGGAAAAATTTCTAGAGGATGCGCTTCCTAATGAAAATGCATCGCTCTCACTTCTAACATAAATCAGTATATAAGCTTGTTGGTTTAATACTTCTTCTATATCAACATGTAATACTTTATTATCATTCATAATATACCAATTTCCTTTCGAATCCTTAGTAAAACAATAATAATGACCTTCATTCACGTAATCGCCAGAATGTACTATTACTGCATTTAAATAATACCATAAGGATTTATGTTTTCCATGTGTCATGTAAGGTTGAAAATTTATTTTATCATCATAAGACACGTAATGTGATGTCTTTTCACATCCTGTTTGCGAAAATGTAAATCTTTTCAAATGAAATGTGAGCATTGTGGGGAACTTGGAAACTGAAATTTGTTTCATTGCTTCTACTGTCGAATTGCAATTAAAACAATAATACCCCGTTTGTAAGTGTTCTGGCTTTTTGAATTTACCTAAAGCTTTCGTTAGTGAATCTATACCTTGTGTAATATCTAATGAGAAACCTCTAAACGGGTCTAAAGTTATGCTCTTATGCATATAATTTAGACATTCTACTTCACTACGAAAAATTCCTTGAAACATACTTTGTATTACATTTGATTGATTGTATGAATGTCTGATAATGTTATTCTCATGCAATAAAACTGACTGTTCTACGTGTTCAATAATTTTACCCAGAAATTCGTGTGCGTCCTGCTGGATATTGTAACTAAATTCTTTGTCAATAGATTGGATATTTTGATAGAATTCTATGGGTTGTATCCCTTTCTCCGTTTTTCCCATGATTGACTGAATGCGTCTTTTTAACATACAACACATACAAAATATATTTGGCTCACAAGTGAAATTATGTTTTGACTTATGAAATTGATAATTCACTAAAGGTGTGAGATATGTAAGACATTGTAAGATAACATTTATATAACAAGTGTTACCCATATTTTCTAATCCAGCTCCCATTTTATATTTTTTTTTTTTTTTTTTGATTCTGTGTATATGTTATCCCGGTTGTTAAAATTTGTAATATTTGGCTGTGAAAGTACAATTCCTATTGTTTTAGTTTTAACTTCGGAAATATTATGCTTAGTATTCTGTTTTGGAATTTTATTACTCATTTGTAATTTTTCTTTGAAAGGGTTTGGTGAGTGATTTGCATTGTTATGATTGACAAAGAAATCGCTTGACAGAGTGTCTGCGACAATGTTTTGCTATGATTTAATTAATTCGAATGTGTAGTTATAATCTGATAGAAAAGCAAACCAACGGGTTACACTGTTACCGGGTGATTCAAGGAAGGCTAATTTTGTTAGAGCTGAGTTATCACACCTTATTATAAAGTGTCGACCTTACAGATAGTCCTTAAAACTTTTTACCGCTCGAACAATACCCAAAAGTTCTTTGATATATTTACACTGAGTGGGATTTAGTTTCTTTGAAAAATATGCTATAGGGCGAATTATTCCGTACTCATCTCTTTGTTCTACCATAGCCCCTAATGCATTTTGACTACTATCTGTTGAGAGAATAAATTCTTTGTGATAATCAGGATGTATCAAAATAGGGGGTTTTGATAACTTTTCTTTAAGAATATCAAACGATCTTTGAGCTTCTGTTGACCATCGGAACCTTTGATTTTTCTTAGTCAAATTTGTTAATGGTGCCGATAAAGTCGAAAAATTCTTTATGAATTTTCGATAGTATGAAACAAGACCTACGAATCGTCGAATCCGCCTTACGGCTGTGGGAACCGGAAAATTTTGAATTTTAATTATATTTTCATCTAGCGGCTTAATTACTTGTGCGTTTAATTTATGTCCGAGGAGTTGAATTTCAGGAAACATAAAACAACATTTTTCTAGATTTAATATTATTCCATACGTACGAAACCTTTCAAACAATTTTCTTAATTTACTAAGCATGTGTAGCTCGTTGTTTGCACCAATGTCGAAATCGTCGATGTAATTACATATTTTAAGGTCTGCCAAAGGCGCTAAAATCATATCTGCCAATTTGCTGAAATGTTCTGGGGATGCTGACATCCCTTGAGGCATAGTAAGATAACGATAAGAACCAAAAGGCGTGGAGAAAGTTGTCATGTCTCTGTATTGCGGTTTTGATGGAATTTGAGAACTCCAACTAATATGAGAGTCCGACCTCTCTATAATATTGGCTTCTTCCAGTTCGGATAACTGTTTTTTCAATTCGCTTTCTAACGTTTGTGGAACACGATATGGACGAATCGAAGGTAATTGAGATATATGAACCTGTAAATTTGGTTGTATTGCGTCTGTGAGGCCAATAGTAAACATTCGTTTACTAAATATATCTGCAAATTCCATAAGTAGTTCCAATAATTTCGCTTTTATTTCAGGGTTTAAATGTGCTAAGTTAAAATCTGTTGGTTTTAATTCTTTACATCGTAATTGCTTTATATATTCTATATTACGAGCATCAAATCCAGTATTAATTGACCGTAGTCGTGTATGTTTATTTAAAGGAACTGCGTTATCGCTTAAATTAGATATTGTAACTGAAATCTGTTTGTTATCCTCCACAGAGCAGAAACTGTTGACAAGTTTCATATTTCGATTCTGAAAACACGGAACAAAATTTACCTTTTCTCCATGATTAATCGCCATATCTAATTTTAGTTTAATTTGTCGTGATTCATGTCGTTGAAGAGTGAATTTCACAGGTATTCTCGCATAGTTAACTTCAGTTGTGCTAACATTATTCGAGAGTGCTTCTATCAACGGGACGGTCGAATTTCGTATTAGTTTCAAAATTTATATTAAATTTCTGTGATTTTAGTAAATCATATCCTAATATGGCATGATAATATTTAGATATTGAGTTTCTAACAATATAAAATTTATGTCTAAATGTTTATTTCCGATCGTGACTGGAAGAGAAATACATCCTACAATGTTCATATCATTACCCATGACGGATTTAATATTTATGTCAATTTTTAAGAATTTAATATCTTTATCTGTATTAAATTGTTTAAAAACATTTTCTTGTATGATACAGACACTCGCTCCACTGTTGCATAAACTAGGAGTGATAAATCCTGCCAATTTTACATCTACTATAGGTACAAATATTTGTCTGGTATTCGAATCGATTAGCTGTGCGTTAACCACATCATTAAATGTCGGTCTTACGTTTTTTTGCTTTTGTTGAGAACGGGAACACGTTTCAGACTGTAATTCACTGTGCGTTCCCGATGCTAGTTTAAATGATTTCTGTTATTTTGTTCAAAAAAATTGTGTTTGTGGTCGGAAGGAATAACCTCTAGTTCTATTATTCATGTTACTAGTATTACGTTGACGAGAAGCCGATGTGCAATGGGAGTTCGTACGGCCGTGGGGGTTCGTAAGATTTGCAGGATTGAATAACGCTTACTGAAATGATGGGAGAGTTTGTGACAATACCTGCGAGGGGGAAAACGTCTTTGGTGTGAAGTATTATTGCCTCTGTTGTTGTACGCCCGGGAAAGTTTATAGGAGTCGGCCTTTGATCATTTCTGTAATTTTGGTTCGAGAATGAATTTTGTGTTTTAAGTTTTAATTCCTCAATTTCTTTAGTTAAAGCGTTAACCATTTCTTGGGTATGCATAGCATGTGACTGTATAATAGATTTAAGATCTGAGTTATTTGTCACATTGTTTACCTCTTGAGTAGAGTCAGGATTGACTAAAGACGATTCACTTATTTGTAGTGTTTGAATAAAATCTACCGCCTCTTCAAAAGTTTTACGTTCTTTTAAAATAAGGGAATGTTTATATTTCGGTAATAAACCTTCGATGAATTTCGCTAATTTGCTTTGTTCAAATAAAGATTTTATTGCCGCATTTGTTATGGCGGGATTATCAAAAAAATGTTGAGTAGCTAATGCGACCTTTACTCCATAATGTTTAACTTGCTCATTCGGGAGCATTTTACAGTTCGAAAATTGTTGTTGTCTAGCTCCAAAACTGTATTTTGTGTCGAAATAGGATAGAAATTTTCTTTTAAATTCCTCGTAATTACTTTCCTTGCTAAGGTCGGGTGAATTTACGATGTTTGATAGTGCGTCACCTCTGATGCGTGATCTCAGAATAAGTAATCAGGGATGGAACACGGGCGCAGAATTCATACCACTATCAATGTAAGAAAATTTTCTACTTCTTAAATCAACGATACTATAGATAGAGAAATTACTTAAATAGATTCCGGTATGAATTCTGCGCCCGTGTTCCATCTCTGAGTAATTTTTCTTCCGGGGAGCATTTTGTAAGATCTGCAATCTTTTCAAAATTTTCAATGAAAAATTTAGGTGTTATCGCGGACAAATTATCGAATTGTCGGATTATTGATTGTAAGCCTGCCAGTTTTTGAATCATGCTACCGGATTCTGACGCGGTATTTCCGTCTACTGGCATGTTTAAATGTGAAAATTAATGTAAAGTAGAAAAATGTATTTATCTATCTATCTATCTATCTATCTATCTATCTATCTATATATATATATATATATATATATATATATATATTGGGGAGGGGGGGTAAAAGAGGAAAGGTACCAAAAAAATCAATAACTTACTAAATAAACAATAACAATAATAAAATTCAAAACCCAGTTTTTTTTTTTTTTTTTTTTTTACACTATAAACCTTTTGATTGTACTAATCTAAAAATTAATACCTCAAAATAGAAAAACCCACAAAACTGAATAATTTATCAAAATAGAAAACCCTAATAAAATTGAATAACTTCAACTTTTATAACATAAGATATATATGAGTATGTATATACAAAATAAATATGAATTACTTTATTCGAGTTTTGAAGTCTTATTTATTTATTTATTTTGAAAATTTAATTAACACATAATTTAAAATATTTCGATATTATGAAAGTTTCTAAAATACTATATTCACTAGTAAAATGCAAAATTAATAGTTGAAAAATAAATGATGCATCTTTTAGCTTATCCTTATTAGTAGTATTGTTATTTAAATATGAATACCATAACTGAAGTCAAATTCCAAAAATTTAGTAAAATTTTGTGGTATGAAATATATAAAATTGTCACCTAATATTTTCAACATATGTGTACGTATATGGACGTAATTACGTTAAAATACGGATACAATGATGTTAAAATTGAAAATTATCCATATACACACAGTTGTATGAATAATGAAAATCAAAATATACACAGAAATAAAATTTGCAATGTATACAGTATTTATAAACACATATATTAATAAGAGAACTCGTATATAAAAACATGTTGTAGCTATTGATGTGATTATTATATATATATATTTTATTTTTGTTTCATATATATAAGACGTAAATGTTGACCTCCCCTTATATGTGAGAAATTAATAAATAGATCTTCATATATTATTACCATTACTAGCTGGCTTCGCCCGCTAGCGGGTCAGTATTTTCAAATGAATCACTAAAAATAATGAATCACTAACAGAAACTTTTAGTGTTAAGAAAAGAAATTTAAAAAAAAATCATTTCCGAATGGGTAAAAAGTCGGGCCGGGTCCCAACGCGCTGCGCGCGTATTCCTTCCCTGACCCTACGTGCCCCCTAAAAAAATCATTTCTGATCGGGTAAAAACGCTCACCGGGACCCCACTGCCTTCGGCAGTGCAGTACCGTGCGCGCTGCGCGCGCACAACTTCGGGGATACACGCACTGCTTGCGCGTATTCCTTCCCTGACCTTTCGTGCCCCCTAAAAAAAAATCATTTCTGATCGGGAAAAAATTCGCACCGGGTCCCCACTGCCTTCGGCAGCGCAGTCACGTGCGCGCTGTGCGCGCACAAGTTAAGGGATACGCGCGCGATGCACGCCTATTTCTTCTCCACCCTTTTCAGGCCCTCTTAATTAACCTACGTATACCAATTTTGAACGATCTAACTCATTTGGCTGAGATGCAAAAGAAACCGTAATCAGGACACCTCAAAAAGTGTAAATCTGGTGAAAACTTTCGATAATTTAAAAGAACTTTAAAATATCTTTCGAATGATGTATTAAAAATAATTGAATCATAATTAGAAATTCAAATATTGAAATTTGAAAATATTACAGCGCCATCTGGCGGTACAAATTTCTGTGTTCCACTGTTTGATTCCAATTCAAAAAAGCATTCTAATGATGTCTTACTTATGAAATTATTTTAATTAGTAGCTGAGATGCAAAAGAATACTAATTCAGGACACCTCAAAAAGTGTAAATCTGGTGAAAACTTTCGATAATTTAAAAGAACTTTAAAATATCTTTCGAATGATGTATTAAAAATAATTTGATCATAATTAGAAATTGAAATATTGAAATTTGAAAATATTACAGCGCCATAAAAGAAAAATGATTCAGGAGACCTCAAAACGTATAAATCTGGTGAAAACTTTCGATAATTTAAAAGAACTTTAAAATATCTTTCGAATGATGTATTAAAAATAATTTAATCATAATTATAAATTCAAATATTGAAATTTGAAAATATTACAGCGGCATCTGGCGGTACAAATTTCTGTGTTCCACTGTTTGATTCCAATTCAAAAAAGCTTTCTAATGATGTCTTACTTATGAAATTATTTTAATTAGTAGCTGAGATGCAAAAGAAAACTAATTCAGGAGACCTCAAAACGTGTAAATCTGGTGAAAACTTTCGATAATTTAAAAGAACTTTAAAATATCTTTCGAATGATGTATTAAAAATAATTTAATCATAATTAGAAATTGAAATATTGAAATTTGAAAATATTACAGCGCCATAAAAGAAAAATGATTCAGGAGACCTCAAAACGTATAAATCTGGTGAAAATTTTTGATAATTTAAAAGAACTTTAAAATATCTTTCGAATGATGCATTAAAAATAATTTAATCATAATTAGAAATTGAAATTTTTAAATTTGAAAATATTACATCGCCATCTGGCGGTACAAATTTCTGTATTCCACTGTTCGATTCCAATTCAAAAAAGCTTTCTAATGATGTATTACTTTTGAAATTATTTTAATTAGTAGCTGAGATACAGAAGAAAATTAATTCAGGACACCTCAAAACGTGTAAATCTGTTGAAAACTTTAAGTAAAAAGAAGAACTTTAAAATATCTTTCCAATGATGTATAAAAAATAAATTAATCGTAATTAGAAATTGAAATACGCGCATTAGAATATTGCAATTTTTAATCGCAGAACCAATACATGTGACTTCGCTGTTTTTTTTTTTTTTTCTTAGCTTCCGTGGAGAAATGAACCTCTTTGAACAGGTTGCTATGGTGATCTACATTATTTGGTTACGGTTTTCATTTCCGAATGAAGTAAAGCATTTGCAATGGTTTTTTCATCGAAGACTGCCGCGATACTGAAAATTAAAAAATTTATAACTCATTCAGTTTTTGAAATTTTCTCTCAATCTTTTGGGAGTTAAATTATGAAAGCAAGATGTATATACAAAAAAAAAAAAAAAAAAAAAGAAATGATTTATCTCTAAACGCTTTTGAGTTATAAAATATTTTGCGAAAAAATCGATGTTTCGTAAAATCTAAAAATATGGATCGGTAATCCGTATTTTGTAAAAATTTTTATATGGTTCGAAAGAGGATTAAATGGCCTTTCTTTATATACCAGTTGTTAAGAAATGGAATTGTTACCCTGTCGTACAGGGCGTTTCAAAAAAGACGACCGCGAAAAAACGAAATTTTCGACCCTTTTTAAAACTTTTTTTTTTAAATATAAAAAATCCGTATTTTTTAAAAAAAATTATACCGTAAGAATCGGTAATAAATGCTCTTTCTCCCCGTACAGGTGTATTTTCGATATTTCCAACAGATCGGAAGCGATCGCTTTTCAAAAACCCACGAAAATTTCCCTCATTGCTTTTTCTTTCGAGGTAGGCTCTTCTGTAACAAAATGGCGGTCGCCCGCGATTTCGAATCGTTTTTTCGTTAGACAATGGTCGACATTTTAATTAATATCTCCGCTAATTAGGGTCGCATCGTTTAGCAAATTAGATAACCCTGATCTGCGATAAATTCTCTGTCCGACGGTACCTGTTCGAAGTCCGTGCGACCTTTAGCGGCGGAGCCTTAACCGCGTCAAGCCGTTTCTCACAGACACACAGAGACACAGACACACACGTACAGATTTTAATAATATAAGAGATTATTGACAATATAGTTGTTATATTACTTTAATATATATATTTTTCTTTACCCATTATTAATAATTTAATATTTAAAGGATACACTTAAAAAAGTGTAATGGTCACGGTGCACCAATTGCTAGGTTACCCCATGCTTTAATTTTTTACTTTTAATAGTTTAACTAAATTAACATTTGCCAGGATACCCTGCCATTGTTTTAATCTTCTAAATATTATATCTAAAATAATAAAGTTGACGTGTGACACCTTAAATGAGAACACCCAGGAATATTTTACAACTCATATTTATTAATATTTAATTTATTACAAATTTAGCATTTAAACATAGGCCCAAATGGCTTGTAAATTTGAGAAATTTATAGATTAAACCAAAATAAATTTTAATTGTCTTGGAATCCTAACTGTTTTAACACGATACTCAAGAAAAGCTATTAAATAAAAATGCTTACCTAACATTTGCAGGCTACCCACCGCCATCAAGACCTTTTCTCTAATACACAATTTTAAAAATGTATCTCACTCGATCAACTCCACACGAAAAAAATCTCATCTGCTCCCAGTCATCTTTCTCTATATAAAATCCGATTTTTCCCCTTATCTCTTCTTCCATATTTCCCCCCACTTTCCATCTCCAATCTCGTGTTAGCTCATCGCTAACTTTAATATCATTGTGCTTTTGGAATTGTATAAAAGTTTTAGCCATTGGCCCCTTAAAATTTTTGCCTACTCTTTCTTATTTTTATTTTATTTTATTTTCTCAGCTGCTTTCGCCGGACTTTGCATATTCCCGAGCTGTTTTCATTTATTTCCTTTGAAAACCCGAATGCATACTACTTTCATGTTTTCAATTGTAACCCCTGGCATTTATTCTGGCTCCAGCCTATTCAAAATCTTTAAGTGCGGTCATCTATTGATCCTGAATTTTCGGTGTTCGTCCGACATCTCCTTTGTATTATAAAATTTTCTTACTCCTATAGATACCGCTTTCGATTTTGACTTTTATCTTTTTCACTTTTGAACGTAATCTATCCGAAAATTTTCCATGTGCTATAAATTTATACTCGCTGCCTTTATTATTGTTATGATTTTGACTTTTACAATCCTACGTTTGAATGCAATCCTTTCTATATTCCCTAATATTTAGAATCTTTTAAAATTTCTTAGACACCTGGCCTTAAAATGTTTTCGTTTCCTAAATAACAAAATATCTTTCTCCTCACAAAATAACCTCATGTCCACCTGAAATAAATCTAGGTGAAAATAACATCCTTTAACTCTCATGTGAAACCGTGTGTGACAATTCCTTTTATCAAGAAAACATGCTTTCTGCAATGATCCTTTATTCAACTTCAAAGAACACCTTTCTAAACCGCGCTGTTATTACAATGCAAGAAATTCCAAATCTTTGAATTTTTTCTAAGAAAGTTTGAGAATAGCTGAGTCTATCTCAGCAGTATTCAATTTCTCTGGGGCATTAGTCTACCAAAACTTTTGAAATTAGAGATTAAAAGTACTATTATTTTTCATTTCTTCTCCTCCTTCAATGTGCGAAAAGTTGATCATTATGTATATCACATATCACTCCTCAGATTTAGTGATGATAGTTGAATAAAAGAGTTTTTTATTTTTCAAATACTGTTCAGAGTGCTGTAGAGCGTTAGAGCTGGCAAATTGTTAAGTGTAACAGTAATTTTAGATTCGATCTGCATAATTCCCATTTTTAGGCCTGCTGTTCGCTTGTAACAAAATATGGAAGAAACCTATGATTTTCTAGAGAAATGAGTAAAGGTTTTTATAAATATTTAGAGTTAGGCGTTTTCGGGATTCGATCTGAACTATTTTCAGGATAATTAGCTTTTAGTGATAAACTTTTCTCCACAGGTCTCAAATATCACAGAAATCTGATTTTCTTGTAAACTTCTTAAAGTTTATTTATTTATTTATTGTGTGAAAAATGGCGAATAAAGTTATTTTGAAATTTGAAATCGATATGATTTATTGTCTAATTAGAAAAATAATATATCTCTTGTAATCCGTTTATAGCCTGGAAAAAATCATCAGAAAAAACAACCAGCTGTGACTAATTTAATTAAAACGAATTATTAGATTTTTTTCTTTAGTAAATAACCAACAGTTTATCATAACACAAAATAAATTTAATGTACTCCTCACAAACTGCGTTTAATGTATTGCTTTTGCTTTGATAGTGCGCAGGATTTTTAAATCATACTAAACATTTTTTTTTTTTTTTTTTTTTTTCAGTTTCAAGCAAAGAAACTTAGATTTTTATTAATTTACATGTAGAGAAATCTAACTTCAGTATCTTTTTATACAAGCTTTCATTTCATATTTTAATCTTTATCCATATACGTGCGAATACATTACATTTTATTGATTTTCAAAACCACTTCAACACATAAAATTAAAAAATATAGTTATATGAAGAAAAAATTAAAAATATTACCTTTTGAGATACATAACTGGAAAAATATAGCATATTAAGTCAAAAAGCCTTCCGCTATTACAAAACGATATAATCTTCAGATAACATACCTATTATTTTGTAATAGCGAAAATATTTTTTAACTTATATGCTTATTTTACAAACTTGTTATCTCAAAATTCAATATTTTAAATTTTGTATTTATATAAAGACACTACGTGTGTTAAAATAGTTTTTAAATTTTAATTTATCAATCTGATTGTGTGTTTTACCATTCTTAAAAAGAAAAAAAGAAAAAAAAAGGGGGGAGTAACGAAACATTTTATTATTGAATTCATTCAGCATCCTCTTTTTTTTTTTTTTTTTTACCGCAAAATTGCTCAAAATATACACTACTAGCATACGCAGCCTGTTTCCCTGGTCATTATATTTAAAGGAATTAAAAACAGAATAATTCTTTATTCATATCGCTTTATAAAGAAAAATAAAAAGGAAATCCTTTGAAATTTCTCAAAAGATCGTCTCGGGTCCCCGCAGCCTTCGGCAACTGTTCCTCAGCCGCGAATTATCGAATACGTGGACAGCATTGAAAAAATTGAAGTAGGCTTTTTGTTTTTAAATCCCAATGACATGTGATTAACACTATAAATATTATACATAATATTTACTTCCACGCTATTTCCCGTACATATATATTTTTATTTATGAGGTCGATCATAAAGTGACAGCAGTTTTACGCCGAACATAACATTACAATATGCTATGAACGCTGCGTCTACAGTATGAGACAACTAGTGTTTTCGTGATTATATATATATTCAATATTTCATGGTTAATAGTGGTTGTTATATAGAAAAATAGATGAGTAAATATGTAAACCTGATCATGGTACAACGTTATTATAGCTCTCCTTGGCGTCTTTTGAATTTTTGTCACCATTTTGGCATTTTCTATAAAATGATATAGTTAGACATAAATAGATAATTTATGTGATTATTATTTCTGTGTGTGTCATTTTCTTTTTTTCAATACATTATAATTTATTTATATTTTTGATGTGCTACTTGTCTTAAAATGGTTGTCGCGAAAGTAGACTCCTTGGTGAAAACTGTCCGGTGTGCTTCAGCGTCAAAAAAAAAAAAAAAAAAAAAAAAAAACAGGATTATCTATAATATAATTATTTAATTATTATTATTATTTAATTTTATAGTTATAATGGCATCATTTTGTCATTAAGGATAATTAATTTTTAATAATTATTTATTAATCGTGTGAGAAAACGTTTCTTTTTATATAGGAAAAAGAAAAAAAAAAGAACTCGTAAGCTTTTTTGGTGACAATTAAATTTAAAGCTAATATCTAAATGGCTTATTTTTAAACTATTATAAGGTTTTACATATTTTAGTTAATTAAAAAAGAAAAACAAATCAAATATTTGGAAATTAAGCATCAGGTGTATCAGAACTCATTACGAACCTCCATGCAAATATGTGTAGAGCGCGGACACACACACGCATATCTTCTTTTATTATATGTATGTATATAGATATGATACAAATATATATTTATTTATTAATTTAAATAATCTGGTGTGTCACTCACACGACTTTCTCTTACCCTGAAATTTAATACTATAAATACAGGTTGCAGATTAATATGTAAGATAACGAGTACTGTTATGTAAACCTATGTAAAACAATTCATATTCGGCTACTGAAGAGTTTTATATGATAATTAGTTCAGTGTGAGGGGGCTACCGCCCCTCTAAACCCCCCGTTTCATTAATGCACCTACATTTATATAGAATTTAATTCGGTTAATAAAAAATAATTATCTTTTTAAAAAATAATTTATTAAAATTATTATTTAAAAAAATTATCTTTTATGATAAGACAGACGATTTCCATATTAGAGAAGTAGTATAACACCAAATATAAAAAAAAAAGTCCATTTTATTCTCAAAAAAAAAAAAAAAAAGTACATTTTTTTCGAAGTTTTTTTTTCGTTAAAAGTAAAAAAAATCGATAACTTTGTTTTAAATTATCGCAGATCAATGGTTCAACCATTCGTTTTAAAGGTATTGGCGAGCTCTTTTGAAAGATACCCATCATGAAGATTTACTCCCCTCGAGGGGGGACTTCCCCACCCCCCCAGGGGGGGAGGCGAGACTCCTACATACACAAAAAAATTTCCCAGTTAACTATCTCTATTACAAAAAATGTATATTCGTTTCATTTGGTTTAGTGCAGTCTATAGACGTTAAACTCTACTTTCCTTCAATTTCCCCCATAGACGTAATGTATTAGAATTCTCTTGATTGTCCCTGTACACGAACCATTTGCTTGATCTTAAAGAAAAGCTTACTGTAGCATCCCTATATGATACACATTTAGAATACCAAGTTTGAGCTTTCTGCCATAATTTGTTTTTGAGATATGCTGATAACAGACAGACACACAGACACACACACAGACGCACAGACCATTTGCTAAAAACATGATTTTCGTATTCAGGGGACCTCAAAACGTGTAAATATAACAAAATCTCGCGTTCGAAAATTTGACCCAAAACTTTCTCTACCTTATGGGTAAGAGAAAGTAAAAAATAATAATCCGATATGCTTCCAATATGTGTTGATCGGCATATGCTCCAAAGTGCGTGGCAATCAGCTAATTGAAAATTAGTAGCGAAAAAACAAAACGGAACAAAAACACATACATATATATATATAAAATAAGTAATTAAAAAAATAAATAAGCCATTTTATCAATCAGTCTATTTTTAAAAATATATCAAAAATAATGTAAGAGAAATTGTATTAAGAAAATTATTTACTTGAAGCATTAAAGGGTTTTTCAAAATTAAATACTAACTAACAAGTACAACTTATAATAATGTTTAAACGTCAATATTTAGAATATTCGCAAATATACATTTAAATAAATTATATCATTGGAAAAAAAAATAATAAATGCATAAAAATTAGTTTTCTGTGGGCATCAGTAGATTTTTAATAATTCATTTTTTTCCATGGCTTTTATAAGGAATTTTAATTAATATATTAAAATTTCGTATTAATTTTTTTTAATGAAAATTAATTATAGCTTACAGCACTCAGAGGTAGTGTAGCTTTTGGTTAGTAAAAAAAATTTTTTAATTGGTTCAGTAGTTCCAGAGATTACCCTCCAAATACAAACAAATTTTTCTCTTTATGAATGTAATTAATTTAATAAAATAATTTATTGGATTAATACTGGAAAATAGCATAAATGAATAAATATTATAAAGAACGTATATTATTGTAAGATTTTAATAAAATAGTTAAACAATTCATTGAAAAAGAACAAAAATTTATTTTCCTGATAAATTTTTAATAAAAGATTTTTTTGCATGAAAACTCCACAGTTTATTTTCGCTGTCATTCTTTACTTTTCATCACACGAAAATAAAAATTAAAAATTAGTTTATAGATGTCATTTTTCATATATGACTAGTTAATTCTTAAAATCCGATTAGCAAAGTAATATCACTTTAATGATGATTTCCGGAAACAAACAGCACTTTTTACTCTATAGAGGATTTTTTCAATGTTTTTGAATGAAACTCGGTCATCCAGGTACTTTTTTATTTTATTATATTTAAAGTACAGAAGATCTGGATGGGATAACATTCGGATGAACTTTGGATCTATTGGATCAAAATTTTAAAATAAGCACATCATATACATAAATTAAACATATTTAAAAGCTACCATTTTATTTTACAAAATAAATTTTGAATTATCTTATAATCGTTTAACACGTTCGCTGCCGGTTTCACGTGACTAAAATTTGAAATGACGTTTTTTTCCTTTAACCCGCCGAATATGTTTGACGTGTTGCACAAGAGCGCTACATCGCCAAATGTTATAGGCTTTGTATTTACCTTTGCTTGTTTGCGTCATGTATTACGTCAATACGCTGTATTACGCCAAACGTGTAAAAATTCATCTGCTCGTTACAAGCAAACTCTGGAGTTAATGAGTAATAAGTTAAATTTCCATAGCAAATAGTTTCGTTTGTACTGAGCAGATAAAATATCTCGCTGACGCCATCACTTCGGTTGCATATTGATGATACGTGTTTTATTAGAGAGAAAGTATTCTATTTTGAAATACCCTTCCATGGAGGATCAAATTTTTGATCGCATGTTTCCGGACCACTTCTAGGGGTGAGTCCGCGACCGTTGCAAATCGCCCATTGCGCAGCACTAGTGTGACGTAAAACCCAACCAACCATCTATTTTGAAATATGAATATTTGTGATGTTTGCGTTAGTACTGTTTGGCTGGTTGAATAGAGTTGGAATTTAAGAGGTACTTTTGAATTTAAGAGGTTGGTTTGTTGATTGTGTTTTATATCACACTAGTGCTGCGCAATGGACAATTGGCGATGGTCTGGGTCTCATCCCTAGAGTGGTTCAGGGACATGCCATCACAATTTTGATCCTCCACGGAAGGGATGACTCTCACGCTTCGTAGACACCCAGACGTATAATTAATATGGGAACATGGAAAACATTGATTTTATGAGCACCAGACACCATTAATATACACAATGGTTTTTGGCAGGCTCGAATACCGAACCCGCAATCTTCCAATTCCGAGCCCGGCGCTCTACGACTGGGCAACCACGGTCCTGAATTTTAGAGGCATATTTTTGAATTTCATGCCAATACTGGTTGTTACAGTACAAAATTTTGTATACTTTTTAATTTCATGCATTTTGAGATAGGGGTATAGTGAACAGATCAGAGTACCATTATAATAGAATCCCGTTAAAATTTGCTATAATTATCCAGTTGCGGATTTATTTTTTCATTCCTAATGAATGAGGACTATAAATAAAATATTAATGATAAATAATTTACTTTATACAACTTTTGAAAACTTTTAAATTTAAAGTTCCTAAGTAAAAAAGTATACTTCATGCGGTTTTGTTAAATAAATCCTTGTCGAATCCTGTTCTTAGTCAGTGTAAGAACATGATTCGATAAGGATTTATTTAACAAAACCTTGTGAAGTGTACTTTTTTTACATAGGAATTTTTGCTAGTGTTCGGACACTTTTGTTACCGACTGTAATTATAGCTGTTAAATTATTGGAAATAAAAATACTATCATCTAAACACTTATCATCAATTACTAAAGCAACACACATTTCAGGGACATTTGGTGTGATTGTATAATCTAAGTTTTATTTTTTTATTTGTGATTAGTTATAAATTCGTAATTATTTCGTTTTTTTTTTTTTTTTTTTTTTTTTTTAGTGCTAGAGGCCTATTTCAGTCGGTACAGCGTTGTCGAATTTTTATACGTCACTCTTAATAGTGCTAAGGGACTATTTCAGTCGGTTTATTGAATGGGGATTTATTGAATGAAGATTTTGTAGATAATATGATTACTCATAACGAAGTTTACAAGTTTTTAAAAAATATAACCCCCCCCAAAGTACAACTTTGACATGAGTCCCCCCCAAGGCACAACTTTGACATGAGTCCCCCCCAAGGTACAACTTTGACATGAGTCCCCCCCCCAAGGCACAACTTTGATATGAGTCTCCCCCAGGCCTAACTTTGACATGAGTCCCCCCAAAGGTACAACTTTGACATGAGTCCCCTCAAGGTACAACTTTGACATGAGTCCCCCCCAGGCCCAACTTTGACATGAGTCCCCCCAAGGCCCAAATTTGACATGAGTTCCCCCCCCCAAGGTACAAATTTGACATGAGTCCCCCCCCCCCCAAGGCACACCTTTGACATGAGTCCCCCCAAGGCACACCTCCCCCTCATTGGGTAAAAGAGAAAAAACGTTGTTTTGCGGCTATAAGACAGTTTGGACTTCCAACGTTATTTGTTACAGTATCTGCAGCTGAAACACATTGGTTTGATTTAATGAAAACTTTATCATGGAATTTAGATCGTCACGAATTAACTAAAGAAGAATTTGTCGATATTAACAAGTTTAGCAGTAGGCCTCTGGCTCTAAATTAAAATCTGTCAATGTCAGATTTTCATGTTTTAAATAATGAAATAATGTCGTGTCTGTATAATTTATTTTTCTTTTAATTCTATTTTATGAAAATTTTCCTTTTGTCCTATGTATTATTATTCTTCGGTTTTTTTTTTCAAGACGCGTTTTCCTTTTAGGTGAGATCGCCGAAAAGCTCGCTTTCGTATGCCGCCGGTGTAAGGTTGCTATTCGGAACACGATGCGAAATGGCGCCGTCTTGGCGATTTTCGAAATTTCGCCAAGCGGCAGCCTAAAGTAAACTTTCACCTGTAAAGCAATACGTCACATCCCGCGCTGGCGCGGGATCGGCAGCGAACGTGTTAAGTTAAAGCTAAGAGAGATGTCAGGGTCAGAGAGATTACGCACATATACACTATCTACCAATCAGTATTTGGAAACTTTCGACTGTACACATTTAGTGAAATATTTAGAAAAGTTCTTCAGGAATCGTCTTAAAACTTTGGTCGTGTAAAGAACATGTTATACATCATATATTTCAGCAAAAATTGTATTCTAAATAGGAAAAAAAAAAATAAATAACAAAATATTTTGGATCAACATGTAAAAACTAATGCTTGAAATGCGTTTTAGCTGTGGCACGTGACTATGAGGTCATTTTTCATTATCTGTATAATTTTTTATGGGGCTACCACATATATTCATGAAGATATGTTTTTTTGGCAAAAAAAAAAAAAAAAAAAAAATCCAGTTTTTTATTTATAACACGTAGGGAATTAAACACAGTGCAAAGATTTTTTAGAAAATTTGGCAAATTACATTAGGCACAGCATACTGCAAACAGAATGCAAAAATGTTAAATATCATTCGCAATATGAACATTTTTACTAAAAAAAATTACCCATACGCTAGTTTTTTAAAAAATTAATTTGCATTACTTAACAGCCAAAGGTATTGAGTAACTTGTATGAAAACTCTAAACAAATATCATGTAACTTCAAAAAGTTAAGAGAGATAGAATGGACAGAATTCTACTTCTCTCAAAATAAAAGCTAAATTAAGGGGTTATATACACACATTTTTATTTTGATTCAATTACTGCCAAATGGTAATAGACTGTTCTCTGATTATAGATAAATATCGATAAAACCCCCTATCATTTTTCTTTCTTTCTTTCTTTTTTTTTTTTTTTTTTTTTTTGAGAAGAACTGATATCCTGTTCATTTTATCTCTCTTTGAATTTAGACGACATTTGATTGGGGTTTTCATATACGTTCTTCAATACTTTTGGCTAGTAAAATATGCAAATGAATTTTTTTAAAAGTTGGTGCATGCGCAGTTAAAAATTATTTAGTATAAATGCTCATATTTCGTAAAATATTTAACATTTTTGCATTCTGATTTCAGTATGAAGTGTCTAATGTAGAATGCCAATTTCCCTAAAAATGGCTTTGCACTAGGTCTAATACCCTACGTGTTATAATTAAAAAGTGGAAATTGTTTTTGAAAGTTTTGAAAAAAAAAAAAAAAAAAAAAACATCTCCATGAGTGTATGTGGTAGTCTCATACAGATTTATACGGATAATGGAAAAATTTCTCATAATCATATTTTACAGCCCAAATGCATTTAATGCATTACTTTTTACAGGGTGATCCGAAATATTTTGATTTTTGTTTAATTTTTTGCTGGTCTCTTTATCCTCTTCAGGACGCACATTTTACTGAATTATATGAGGTATAATCTGTTCTTTACATTTTCAGAGATTCAAGATGATTACTAAAGAACATTTCTAGATATTTGACGAAACGTCTAAACTCAAAAGTGTCCAAATACTTATTGGCAGATTGTGTAAGATAGCATAGCGTTATTAAAATTTTACTCGCGTTTTACTCTAATGTTACCGCTATAGTCAATAAGAAATATTTTAAAAATATTTTTGAATGCTTAAACTCTAAAGTATTATGTTAAAAAATATTATTTCAAGATAATGGCGACAATATACTAAAATGAGAAAGTTTTTAGGAACTTTGCGAGGGCTGGGATAGTGACTCCAGATAATTGTACAACTGCAATTATGGAGTGCCTACTTGAATGTGCATGTCAATTGTTTCGTGCGTGTAGAATAAAACATTGTTATTTTGTCTTGTTTCCAAAAATAAACGCTTGAATTTTCATAAGTCTTCCTCGGAATTTTGATAAATTGAAATAATACAAAATATTTTAAATTGGAGGATTTTTATTAACTACAACGCTAGGCTAACACTACGAATCCTAACGGTTATCTCTAAGAGCGAATAATTATTTAATATAAAGCTGTTCAAACCTTCCTAACGAAATGGACGAATTTCTACATATGTTTCATTAGAGAGATTGAGCGTTGTTCCCATTAATTTACATTTTAGGAGAGATTACACAGCTTACTAAAAATGACAAGACAATGGGGATAGATACATCGAATGTCTGGAACTCTGCTAGGAGACGACTTCGACAAGTAACTAGACTGAATTAAATGTGTTACTTTTGGAAAGTGGTTCTATGAAATATACGCCTTTTACAAGAATAAATGCATCGAACATTGAAACTGGAAAAAAAAAAAAATAATAATAATAATAATAATAATAATAATAATTTTTTGCTAAGTGTATTATTTAGTAACATAATTTTTTCTGGATTTTTTTTTTTATTCGTATTTTTTTTCCTTTAATTTAAATTATTTAATTCTTTTTTTTTCCCTACTTCTTTCTTTCATTCTTTATTTAGGCTAAAATATTCACTCACTACTGAACCAATTGATTGTTTTTTTTTTTTTTTTTTTTTTTTTTTTTCTTTACTAATCAAAAGCTACACTATCCCCGAGTGATATAGGCTATAATTAATTTTGATAAAATAAATTTTTTAGTTCGAAGTTTCAATATTTTAATTAAAATTTCTATTAAAAAAAAAAAAAAAAAAAAAAAAAAAATTAAATATCTAGCTGATGCCATTAAAATAAAAAATTTTAACCGTTCATTTTCTTTTTAAATGCTTTTGATATGAAAATAAATATACGCGTTAATAACAAAATTGATATAAAATTTTGTAAAAAATTAAACTTTCTCGGTAAAATTGATGTCGTTATAGCTTTAAAAGTATTATTTTTCTAATGATATAATTTATTTTAAAAAATATTTGTTGATATTCTAAATAATGAAATAAATTATATTTGTTGGCTTGTATTTAATATTGAAAAATGCAGTTAATGCTCAGGTGAGTAATTTTTTTTTTTTTTTTTTTTTTTAACTAATTTCTTTTACATTATTATTATTTTAAATAGAGTCACCGCTAAAATGCAAGATTTTTTGTTTTTATTTCTCACCGCTACCTTCCAGTTAGGAGATTATCAAGCAATTTGGCGCATTTGGTGATTTACACACATGACGTACATATCGGTTTATTTTTTGTTTGTATTTGAGAAAGAAATATATATTCTTTATATATAACAAAATAGGTTGTTTGTGTGTGTGCCAGTCGGTCGGTCGCTTTGTAGTCGAACAGCTGACCGCAGTGCTACATAATTTTTCATGAAGATCTGTTCTAGCCTCTCTTGATGCAGTTCGAAACTGATTTCCAATTTTTTCATTAAATTAAAATATGAAAACAAAGTCTTATATTAGCTTTAAAATTTACTTTAATGCATATCAAGCAGATGTCAAAAAAGTATACGCGTTCGTTTTTTTTTTCCGACATGAAAAGAAATATATTTATTTACGCGTAAAAAATAAAAATTTACAAAAATTAAATTTACTTATGTATCTGACAAACTTGACGTCATTACAGATTTTAAAAAAAATTATACATATTGATAAAGTTTTATTTCACGAGAAAGTCTGTATATGTATTTCGCTAACGCACGTAGCACAGATTTCGGCGTTATTTCTAGAATGAAAAATGGCAACGGTCCCCCTTTGTGAAATTAAAAATATGGCACCGAAATAGCTCGGACAGTTCTCGCCAAGGTCTTTACTATAGCATAATTGTGATAGATCTTTTAAATCATAGGTTCCCAACGTGGGCGATAACGCCCACTTGTGGGCGTTTGAGGCTTTCAGGGGGGCGGTAAAAGACCCAGAGAAAATTAGGGGGCGTTGATATGGCACGGAGGGGCGTTGGAAGATTAACCAAATATAGTCTAAAAAAGACTTAAAAATCACTCTGATAATTCAGTTCTATCACGTGTGAGAAAATTCACATATTTCGATATGAGACTTCACTGTTGAGAGAAAGAGATACCTCTCTAGTATATACGGCTCTGTGGCTGCATGCGCCAAAACTATCAACCTGTCTTGCCAATTTGGCGAGATACACTCCTCGCGGCAACCCTGAAGCTAGCCTATTTCTCTCTCGCAGAAAACTGTTGACTCATTCTCACTCTCTCTATTTTTCATCGCAGCACGTACTGCGTACGATGAAAACGGCGTTTGTCGGACCCATGTCGGAAGCAAAAAAGAAGAGGCGGCATGATAGTGCGGATTATATAAAATACGGATTTATCAAAAATCCCACAAATCCATCATCGCCAATGTGCCTTATTTGTCAAAAAACATTTTCGAATGAAGCGATGAAACCTTTTAGGCTTCAAGATCATCTTAATAAAATGCATCCGGATAAGAAAGACAAAGACATGACCTATTTTCTAGACATAAAAAAGAAGTTTTAAAATCAGCCAAATGTATCAAAATTATTTTTATCAGCTTCTAAACAAGACGATGACGGACTTCGAGCTTTGTACAATATCTCATTGTTGATTGCTAAAATTAATTTTACCAGCAGTTAAAGAAGTAATAACCACCGTGCTCCATAAACCAGCTACAGATATTATCCGAAAAATTCCTTTGAGCAATAATTCTGTGCAAAGACGAATTGATGAGATGGCTGAAAACATTGAAGAATCGTTGGGAATTATCTGCAGACTTGTCAATTTTCAATTCAGCTGGATGAGTCCACTTTACCAACCAATGAAGCATTGTTATTGTCATACGTGAGGTTTATCAAAGATGAAAAACTATGTCAAGAAATGTTGTTTGCTACCGATTTGGAAACAGATACAAAAGGAGAAACCATATTTGATACACTGGAAAAGTTTTTTGACAAAAAGGAAATTCCTTTTAATAATATTTGGTCAGTTGCTACGGATGGCGCACCGACTATGACAGGGCATCACAAAGGCTTCATAGCATGCTTTAAAAAAGTTCCTGACGTGCTTGCTGTGCATTCCGTAATTCATCGACAGCATTTGGTTGCGAAAAATTTGAGCGAACGCTTCCATACATCACTGCAATATTTTATAAGAGCAGTTAATAAAATCAGAAGCAACTCGTTGAATGACATATTATTTAGTCAGCTTTGCATTGCAAATGATGAAGATTTAAACCGATTGCTGCTTCACACAGAGGTGCGCTGGCTTTCAAAAAGTACTTGTTTGACTCGATTTTACAATCTCTTTGAATCTGTGATAGAGTTCCTAGGAAACAAAGACACGGAATTGCGTGACAATCTCATCGCATCAAAGAAAGATACTGCGTACTTAGCAGATCTGTATAAATTATTTAATGATGTCAATCTCAAACTTCAAGGCGACGACTTAAACTTGATTAGGACTAAAAATAGCGTTGCTGATTTTGTGTCCAAACTGCTGTTATATAAAAGAAATATAGGCAGACGGAAATTCAATAACTTCCCATGTTTATCAGTAGTATCCTTCAAGCACGACGACTTGCTTGTTTACTGTCAACACTTGGAAAACCTCTACAATGACTTCAAGGAACGATTCCAGGACATTTTAAACATGGACATACCAGACTGGGTTTTGGATCCTTTTTCCAATGTCAACACAGCAGGATCATCTCAGTTAGAAGAAGAACTAATAGAACTGACGACAAATGAGGAATTAAAAATTAAATTCAAGAATGGCTACCAAGAATTTTGGCTGCAGAAGTCGATTTCGCAACTGTATTCAGGATTATGGTCGATTGTTCAACGATTTCTGATAGCATTCCCATCTTCATATCATATTTAACAGAACGTGGATTTAGTGCTGTAGCAACATTGGTAACGAAAAAGAGAAATCGGCTCCATGTTACTGAACGCGACGACTTACGATTGTTTTTAAGTAAAATCGAGCCTGATATTAACAAGCTTCTTAAAATGCATCAAATTTAGCCTTCTCATTAGTTAAGTTAGAAATTCGATGTCTTTAAATTTCAATAAAAATACTTTTTAATATAATTAAGTATGCGTTTTGATTGTTCTCTGAAACTGTCAATTTATTTATTTAGAAAGCAATAATTTATTATGGATTACTTCGTATCATCAAAACCCCTGCCTGTACTTATAACAGGTTTTTCTATTAGTAATTTTTTTTATTTATTCTTGTTTTCACCATGCATTATGTACGCTCTTATTTCTCTGTAGTTGGAGGGGGGCGGTTTGAAATATTCACTTGAAAAGGGGGCACCAGTTCAAAAAAGGTTGGGAACCTATGTTTTAAATCATCGTCAAAATGGCAACAACAGTTTAAATGTCGCCAAATGGCTCTTATACTAAAGCTGTACCGAGATGTCGTTCCTCATATACTCGGCAGCAAAATTATTCGAGCGCTAGCAAAAATTCCTATGTAAAAAAAAAAAAAAAAAAAAAAAAAAAAAAAAAAAATACACCTAATACTGTTTTGTTAAAAACAATCCTTGACGAATCATGTTCTCAGACTGACTAAGAACATGATTCGGCAAGAATTTATTTAACAAAACAGTATTACGTGTACTTTTCTTACATAGGAATTTTTGCTAGCACACGAATAATTTTGCTGCCGACTGAAGATCTCCTTGGGCGAATTTTTAAATTTTTGCGCTGAAGTAGATTAGACATTATTTGCCAAAGAATGACAACAGCCATTTCAAGCCAAATAGCGCATCAAAAATATAAATAAATTGCAAATCGCCCAGGAGGATCTATAAGCATAGTGGTCTCGGTACAGCTTTAGTGTAAAAACCATTTGTCGAAATTTAAATTGTTGTTGCTATTTTGGCAATGAATTAAAATAGCTATCACAATTACGTAAATAAAGACCTTCGCGAGAAACGTCCGAGCTTCTTTGGAACCAGATTTCAAATTTCGCTATAATAACGCTGTACTATGATCAGGTTTATATATGTAAGGTAAAGATACCAGTGCTCGTCACCCCTAAAATCTGCACCAGTAGTGGTCACCCTCTTAAACGAAGTGTTAAAATAAGCGTTAATTAACATCTATGAGTTTTAATTCCCCAGCATTAGATTCTCCAAAGCCTTCTGCTTCTTATCGCACAAAGAGTTCGATTTCAAGTGTTGTGGGAAAGTGGGGTAAAGCAAAATAAGTGAAGTATGCGTTAAATGACAATTTGATTGAGTCTACGTAAAGCAAATGATTAAGGAATGAAGTATGCATTTCTTGGTATATTTTGTTATTTGTTGTATTTGACATTGCTAATAAAGCATTGTATATAATGTTTATGATATGTAGAATACGATTTATGTGCGACGTTTTAAAATTTAACATAATATAAAGGTTTTTATGGTATGACGCCTACTGGTGCAGATTTTGCACGTTTCACTAGTGTTCGTCAACCCTGACGAGCACTGGTGTTTTAACATTTTTAATAATTGGGTAATGTTTTTTACTAAAAATACTATATTTTTGCTTAGAATTATAATGGTATAGTTCTACTTTAATTGGACTACTGGCACCAGTAGTCGTCAGGGGTATTTTTAAATGTAAACAAACGTATTTTGACCCCAAGAACGTGACCTGTATTGCATTTGTAACTTTTGTCTAGCTTGTTTAAATAAAGTCAATCCTGGTAACTTTTATTCACTAAGACTGAATTTAAACCACCTATAATTTTCCATTGTATTTTGCTGGAAAAATTAAATAAATGTTACATAAACATATTTAGTTATAAAGATCCTTTTCTATTTTTCTGCTATATATTTTAGAAAAACAGAAATGATTACTCTATACATCTGTCTAATGTATATTAAATTTTTATGTCATGCTTTTGCGAAGATGTATTTAAGTGATGTTTTAAAGTTACTTCATACTAATTAGTTACAAACTGTAAACATCATTTAAGCACTTTATATCTACATTTTAAAATTTTCTAAGTTTTATTGATCGTAATTAATTATTTTAATTCATATATATTTCGAAAGTTATAAAACAGAACGCTTAATTCCATAATCAGCATAACTGTGAGTCGATTCAAAATTTTATTAAGGATTTTTGTCATGTTAGATATAGGTGACTAAGAATTTATATCGAAAATATTAAACATAAAAACATTTCTAAAGTAAGCGTTCAATTTATATATTATATTGCTTATGTAAGGTAAACACACGAAACATATAAATGATTCTTTTAATTAAAAAAACTTTAAGTGTGTAGTGCCTTTTGTGTGCGTGTGTGTGTGTGGAGGGGGAGGGGTAAAAGAGGTGATATATTCAGTAGCAGTGGATTGTTCTTTAGAAGTTCAAAGGATTGTTCTTTGCCTGTCTAACATATATAGTGTTACATTAGTTCAAAGAAAAAAAAAAAAAAAAAAACAAGAAAGTGGGAACTGCATTTTAAAAATTTCGGAATATGTATAAGCCTTTTTAAAAATATTAAAATTTCTTATAGATCTTATTTTACATAAAAATATCATATTTATATTTTTTATGGTGGCTCAAAATCACCCATAATGGCAGTGTAAAACTAACACAGATACAAATGTTATTTTTTGTGTTTATACCAGAAATATTTGCTAAGTATTATAAGATTAAGTTATCATTAAGTCAAAATGTTTTTATTTTATGTCAATAATTATGAAAGTATTTTAAGTTACGCAGTTAAAGTTCCCGCTGCCTTCTGTAATAGCTTTCCGGCCCACAATATGATGACTGGCTTCACCTGCCTTTTGCATCGTCTTAACCGCTTTTTATCCCCCTCCCTCTTCTCCAAGAGTAAATTTAAAAGTTTCGCGAAATTCCATCAAAGGGCATATTGCTTACACTTAACCAATACACGCATAAAAAATCGCGTTTCTGAGGTAATTTGGAGCAGAGCTAAGGTTGAAAACGTGTTTTTGGTCAGCCCGCCTGTGGAAAGGGGAGACAATTTTGCAAAATCGCCTTATAATACGTTTTGAGTACCCATAACCCACCGAAACATAAAAAAATCCCCATCTTGAAATAATTTGGAGCAGAGTTATGCTTGAAAACGTATTTTTTTGCCCCCACACATCAAAAGGGGATGGAAGACGAGAGATTTTCGCAAAACTAGGTGTTGGATACATATGATCAACTCACAGATCAAAAATCATCTTTGTAAGATAATTTAGAGCGAAGTCATGCAAGAAAATATGTTTTTGCTTCCCTCCCCCAAGATGTGAAGAAGTGCGTAAAATCCCTTTATAGTGTGTGTTGGGTACACGTTACTAATCGACGCATCAAAAAATTGCTTTCTTGACATAATCTGGTGCAGAATTACTCTTGAAAACATGTTTTGAATCCACCCCCCACTTGATGGAGGAGGAGAAGCGAAAGATTTCGTAAAATCCTTTTATAGCGTGTGTTAGGTGCGCATAACTTACCCATACGTAAAAAAAAAAAAAAAAAAAAAATCAATCTTACTGAGATATTTTAGATCAATGTTACACCACTACAACCACTACACTACACACACACGCTTGGAAGCAAGTTTATTAGCCCCTCCCTTGCTACTTACCCTCTGCTTTAAGTTAAGTAAAGATATTTTTAAGAACGAATAAACTTTTTAGGACTTTTTTTAAAAGTAAACAATTTTTAAATTATTTTGCATATGAATTTACTTGTTTTATTCGCAAAACCTTGCTCAATAGTTTGAATTTTACCATTTAATGTTTTGTGGTTTAAAAACTAAGAAAGGGTTTAGGTTCTAAGCATGTGCCAATGATGTTTTGTTTCATGAAATTTTGTAAAAGCACAATTAAAATCAAATTATTCGGCAAATTGTTATGCTTTGTTTACATGACGACCACTGGTGCAAACACCTGACGACTACTGGTGAAACTCATTTTTGAAATGACGAGCACTGGTGCATTTTTATAGGTTCAATTTTTATTTAAAAAAAAAAAAAAAAAATGGCGTAATGTATTAAAAAATTGAAAGTGTCTAACAACAAACCTTAGTTAGGTTAACAAATTCTTTGATTTCAATGTCAGAATAATGAAATTCGCGTAACCTTTTTTTTTTCTAAATAATTAAGCGCACCTTTAGTGAGGACATTGGTGAATAAGGACATCACAACAAGAGATAACATAACACGGAGTAACTTTCAGGATTCAGATTATTTAACTTAACAAAATCATAGGAATTTTCCCTTATAAAAAATTCTGCCTGCATTACTATCTATAGTTCAGAAGACACAACATGTAGGAAATAAAAAGTCCCCTTTAATTTTATTGTATCTTCAAATGTATTTTATATAAATAAATTAAAATTGCATAAAAGATTATATGAGTTCTGTTGTGCTACTAGTCAACGAATAATCTGAGTATTTTGATTACATTCTTCTGACGCCGTGAAGTCGTTTGCTTAAGGAAAATTCATACTATTGTCTCTAATAGATAGTTTGTTCGGAAAAATGAGCCAGTCATTTTAAATTCTGAAGGACCGTTTAAGTTGCGTTGAATAAATTTAAGAAAAGCGTACGCAAAATCAGGTTCGTTGATATCCAGAGGACTGAAAGGAAAAACATTAACCCTTTGTTGGCCCTAACACTCTAAAATGCTCTAAACAGCGTTGCCAAATTTAGGAATTCTTTTATTCAAGTATCACTAATAAATTTGATTAGTGATTTTTGATATATATAATGGACGAATAACCTTAGAAATGATTAGGCAGCCGTAACAGATAAAATAAAATGATGGTTATTGAATAAAAAATATCCCTAAATTTGACAACACTGACCAGAGGAGTGAAATTAATTGGACCAGCCAAGGGGCACAGAAATGAATGGTAAGTAAAAAGCAGGGCTGCATTTTAATCATATTATTGATCTGCAGATACTAGTTGAGAGTTATGGAGAATGGGAAGGTGCCTTACAGTACCCTAAAAATACGATTTTTGTTACATGTTGACAGGTTAAGTGAACGGAGAAAAATCTATAAGTTTCAGCCAAATTCAAAATTAGATATATTGACATTTTGTTTCAACGGCACATGAACACATAAAACAGAGCGGCTTGTAAGATACATTGTACTCTTACCAAGTAAATAATTTTGAATACACAGGGCGGGATTGCAATATACAGGGTGTTTATAAAGTCCCGGACCCATTTTGATGTTTAATAACTCATAAAATAATAAAGATAGATTAAAATTAATAACATAAATGGTTAGATAGACTCAAAAAGTTTCATGACCCTTGTCAATGAACTTCCACGTGTGCCCCCTTCGTCGCACGGAGAATATCAAGTAGATAGTCAATTTCACACCAGGTAGCGGCAAGCATGTCGGTATCCACAGAGGCTGTTGCGGTAGTACAGCGGAAAATATCAAGTCATATCAGAAAATACGGGTATACCCGACTTGTAGGTGAAAAACAGTCGTGATCATAAAAATTAAACGGGCGAAGGCCCGTAAATTTACGTGTTTTCTTTAACAATGCACGCATTGCACACTTGCAGAATTTGTTCATACATAAAATAGTGAATAGAAATAATCATAGTTAAAAGAATTACAGTCGTAGAAGTGTTGAAGGAAAATCATTAAAATGAGCGACTTTGGCCCGATAAGCGATCCGTAGAGGTAACTAAAGCCATTGGCCCACACCAATAAAAAATTGCACACGCTCTAAGGATAATGTATGGCAATTTTTCGGCCGTATTGGAACTAAGGATTCCAATTTCTTATTTAAAAAAATATTGAAAATAAGATAAATTTAACGAATTTTTATAAAACCGACCCCAGAGGCAACTGAAGATAGTAACTCCGAACAACAAAATTTTGATCACATACTAACAATAGCACAAGGCAACTTTTCCGCACTATTGGAAATTTTATATATATACAGGGTGTTTATAAAGTACCGGACCCATTTTGATGTTTAATAACTCATAAAATAATAAAGATAGATTAAAATTAATAATATAAATGGTTAGACAGACTCAAAAAGTTTCATGATCCTTGTCAATGAACTTCCACGTGTGCCTCCTTCGTCGCACGGAGAATATCAAGTCGATAATCAATTTCACGCCAGGTAGCGGCAAGCATGTCGGTATCCACAGAGGCTGTTGCGGTTGTAATTCTGACTTTTAGGTCATCAAAGTTCGACACTCTCCCCCTGTAAATATTGTGCTTTACAAATCCCCAAAGGAAAAAGTCCAGCGGTGTTATATCAGGTGATCTGGGTGACCAAGGAATTGGACCTCCTCGCCCAATCCATCTTCCTGAAAATTGTCATTCAAAGAACTACGAACAATGGTACCCCAATGAGGTGGTGCACCATCTTGTTGCAAAAAGACATGTGGCTGAAGCTCTTCTAGTTGTGGAAATACGAAGTTTTCCAACATGCCTAAGTATACGACTAATGAGACCGTCTTTTTTGGAAAAAAGAAAGGCCCAATGACTCGGACGTGCATTAGTCCACACCACACATTAACTTTTGGGGAGTCCCTTTGTGCCTCACGGTATTCATGGTGGTTTTCAAAAGAGTCAAAGAGTCAAAAAAAGTCAAAAGATAGAAAAATTCAATTTATAATTAGACGATATGTAGAAAAGTACAGATATTTACCTGGAAAATGAAATTATCTGAAATTAACCACACGCGCAGACGATATTTACAAAAGTAAAGATATTCAAACCTGAAAAGAAAATATATGAGTTATTCCATCAATAAATGCCATAAGTTTGTTTATATCTTCATTATTTTCTGAGTTATTAAACATCAAAATGGGTCCGGGACTTTATAAACACCCTGTATATTAACCATTGAATTTCGCAAAACATCAGATATGAAAACTGAAGAAGCACAGACGACAGATGCTCAGAAAAGACATGTAAATCTTTTTCTGTAAAAGGGTAATTTTCACTGAATGTTTAAAATTACGTTAGCAATTAGACTTTGGTTTAGGAAGAACATAAGAATGAAATAAGCTATGTGATATTCTTTAGAAATCGAAATGATATCATGCGATTTTACTTGCAGAGGGAGTTTCTTTTACACTTATATTTTTATTTGATTAATGGAAAGAAGATTCAGCCGTTATAACAGATTAATATTGAATACACGAGTAAATTACTATATAAAACGTTAAAATAGATTTCAATTGAAATTAATAGGAAATTTTAAAAAATGTATGTGATTTCTGCATTACACTGTCGTCCTCTGTTATTTCTTTGATAAATCCAAATGAATTTACAAATTATGTTTTTGATAGCATAATCTATATGTAAAGATAGATTACAAGGTAAGGAATGTGGTTTTCTACAGATCTTACGCAACTTGAAATCTTTTATGGATTCAATTCTTTCTTTAACACTAAGATTAAAAAATTGCCCACATCTGTATAATGCATAAAAATCTATACATAATTTAAAAACACTGTTTTGAAAAGACTTTATTTGTGGTTTTATAAGAACTCATAAGAAAACCCTTTTGTTTATTTGTTTAACACTGATTTCGAGTTTGAGTTTTTAAATATTTGATCATATTTTATTTATCTAAAATAACAGATCTTGAGAGCAGAAAGTCTATTAAATAGTTTAAAGAAGGAATTTCCTTAAACGTAAGGGATAGTTCATGGACTTCGCTTTACGATATTCTATATTATTATTTATATATAATGACTATCAAATAATAATAACATAGTGTTAGATGGATAGTTGGATTACACATTAAGCACCTTTAAACCTCTTATAGCTTTATCTCTATACTAATATATAAACAAGAAAACTTCGCTTGTATGTGGAGGGTAATCTCTGAAACTACTAAAACACATTTCAAAAAGAAAATTTCACTAACTAAAAGCTACACTATTCCTAAGTGCTATAGGCTATAATTAATTTTGATAAAATGTTTTTTTTTTAATACGAAATTTCAATATTTTAATTAAAATTCCCAATAAAAACCAATGGGGGCGGGGTATATATATATATATATATATATATATATATATATATATATATATATTGCAACAAAAGTTGTTGAACACCGTGGCGTCGAGGTAAAGCGTCGGGTCCGAATCCAGAGTTTGTGTGTTGGATCCTCGTGAAAGGAAATAGTTTATAAATGGTTTTTATGAAAATCTGACTTATTTTTTTTCGTTCTGTCATTATTCTAATTATGTGTATGTTATCAATACTAATATATAAAGAGGAAAATTTAGTTTGCGTGGGAATGTTAATCTCTGGAACTAATGAGCCGATAAAAAAAAAAAAAAAAAAAAAAAAAAAAAAAAAACACTAATCAAAAGCTATACTTGCCTGAGTGCTACACTGTAAAAAGTTTGCCTTTTTTGCTGCCAGAAATTCGTTGTAATTTGAGAAAAAACTTTCTGACAACGGAGAATTTCTGGCAGCAAAAAAGACAAATTTTTTACAGTGTATAGGCTATAATTAATTTTGATAAAGTATTTTTTTTAATTCGAAATTTGAATATTTTAATCAAAATCCCCATAAAGGTCATGAAAAAAATTAAACGTTTTTTAGTTTTTATTTATAAAGAGATATAAAAAACAATAATTTAATTCTTTTGGAAATACATTTAATATAGTGACCAACGAAGCGGGCATAGCCTGCTAGTCAACAGTATAAGTAATTTCTTTTAAACCTTTTCTGCATTCAAACTATCTTAGCTTTAACTGAGTATGAGAATTATTTACCGCTGTTTTGTTTTCATAGTGTTTTTTGAGAGTTCAATACAACGAATTGAATTCATCATCCGTAATTCTGTTTCCCCACATAACGAAGTCTTTAAATAAAACAATTTATGTTCCTTATTTAAACTTGCACTTTTTCCAGTTAAAATATTAAATTAAAAAAAAAAAAAAAATGTATTGTTTTGCCACTACATACAAGCAAAGGAATTTGATGAGATTCGAAATGATTTATTTATATATTTTTCATTGTTTAATTTTTAAAATTCACTATTCGTTATTAAATCTACAGGTAAGCATTTCATACTTATTTTTAATGAATCTCTTTGATCTTCCAATTCAAACATAGCATGGTCCTGACTTGATGTAGCATCATCGTTTTCATTTCCTAGATTACTTATCTTGGAATAGTCCATAAATAGATTCTTTCATATTTCAGTTCAATTATTATGGGAGAGTGGGGGTACAATGGACCAATTTTGGATTGTTTGGGTGTTTTGGATTGTTAGGAAATTTTAGGTGTTTACTCACAAAATAATAATTTCTCGCTATTGAAAATATGTGTGCATATTACCTATATATTGGGTCTTATGTGGCACTTAATCAAAAGCAATAATTATGTTTACTTTTTTTTAATATAATTTTTTTAATAACAACTGACAAAATGGACCATTGTACCCCGAACGCGAGGTACAATGCTCCATGTCGTGGGGTACTATGAACCACAGGTAAAATTTAAAAAGTAAACTAATGTAGTATGCTTTTTAACAGTATAAAATGTAGAATATATTATATTTGTTTATTTATGTCTTCGATTCATACAAATAATGCAAATTAAGGAACATTAAAATGAGAAAATGATAAGCTAAACAAATTTTGTGTCACTGAAAATCTGCTGTTTTCATGTGAAGTTGTAGGGTCTGGAAAACTCATCATTACAATAGCTTGAAAATTTACAAGAGATATAGGAACGCTCTCAGGAAAATATGTAGAGATCCTAATTAAGTTTTCGTTGCACGAATCTCACAAAAATAGATTCTTTATCTTTTATTTCTGTGATTAAACCAAGAAAATGTAAAACCGTCTTTTTCGTCAAATTAATTTGTATTATTATTTTTTAATTGCGTTATTTATCTTATTTTGTTATAGCTGTATGATATTTGTAAAAATATAAGAATACAAAAGTAACTGCACGGCTATTAAAAATAAATAAGAAGAAACCTCAAAGTAAATTGCTTTCTTATTCATCTTTGAAGACATAATAGATCTAATTAAGGTTAACTCTGAAATTTTTATATGTAATTTATAGCTAACTAACACTTAAAAAAGGCATATTTCGTAAATCAGTTTATTATGACAGAACTGAGGTAAATGGACCAGTGTCCATTGTACCCCGTCTGGACCTCTGACAGCAAATGATTTAAAAAAAAATCTTTTTAAAAAATATTTCAATGAGATTAAATATAATAATAGATGATCTTAGCTCTTGATTGTGCTAAATAGCCTGTTCCAGATCATTATTCCTGAAAGACGAAAAGAAAAAATGTTTAACTAAAAATATTTACTTTTGGCTACCGTAAACTAAACTTCACGAATAAAATGGTTAAATTGCCAGTTAAGCATGAAGTTGCTGGATAAGTTTCATCATTGCAGTGCTGCTACTTATGTACCAAAATACGAACCATAAAATTAAATAAATAAATTATAGAGAGCGTTCCATTGTACCCCACTCTCCCCTAATTTTATTTTTTCTTTGGTAATTACGATGTCAAAAATTGGATCTTCTAACACAGTTGAAATTTATTAACATAATTACTTATCTTAGAATTAATTCAAAACGTCGTCTTGGAAAAAATATTTTTTTTTTTTATTTTCGTTAGAATACACAATTTAGTTTCGATTCTTCGATCGAGGAGGACCACTAATGAAAAGTAGATATATAATACAGAAAAAAAAATAAAATAATGTAGTTGAAATTTAGAAAAAATAATAATAATATTTTGTGCATAGAGTCACACAAAAGAATTTAGAAACATTACAGGTTGTCGAAAGAAATACTTAAAAATGCATTTTCAGTAGTGTCTTGCAATTTTCTTTAATGTGCCAAATATTAGGACATTGTATATGTGGTATGCAATATATAGGAAGTATACCAGGCTTCTTAGAAGCAGTCGAATACCTTGCTTTCTATTTCAAGTTACTTATTTGATTTTTTTTTAATGTTGTACATAACGTTATAGAATTTTTCAGTTCGGATGTCTCGTCCTAAGCGCACACATTCTTTTCTTTTTATAATTATAATCAGTTACATATTAATCAAAGTAATAAATAATAATAATAAAAATTGTTTATAAACATTTGCATACGAAATCAATAATTAAACTGCCATTGTGTTTAATAATAAAAAATAAGTGAAACAATTAAGGAAACAAAACTTAATAAAAAAAATTAAGATAACCAGAAAAAAAAATTATTAAAGAAGTATAAAATGACTAAAGCATAAAAATCGTAAAAATAAATACTAACTACGATTTGAGATTTTGTTTTATTATATACAACTAGAAAAAAGTGTAAGTAGGACAATTGTAAAAACTTTTGGCCTAGTTCAACTTTGAATCTTAGTTAATAAAATCATTCTGTATATTTTGCTCAATTGTTGTAATATTTACACATTAAAAAATGCCTAGGTATAAACTATAACTAATTGGCTTTCAAAAAGTTTTTTTTTTTTTTTTTTTTTTTTTTTTTAAGTAATTTAACGATGTGCAATCTGAAGAAGAAAAGAAAATGAAAATTTTATATTTCGTGGTTCTATTTGATCAATAGTTTGTGTGTATCTACAGCCTGATATACCTATATACAGTACGATAAGAGTCCAGATAGAGAAAAAATTCATAAATCTGGGACTTTTTCAACTTTAAAAATATTACAGAGTCACGAACTTTCCCGTACGCCTCCAGCAAGCACTTCACATTTTAATTGTTTTAACACGCCAAAAAAAAAAAAAAAAAAAAAAAAAAATTAAGTTTAGTTGAAAATTTGAATTTCAGGACGAAATAAGAAAACAGAATAAGTGATATCGTTTAAGTGCTTGGGACTAGTGTAACAACCCATGTTACATTTGCCCAGTATATAAAATTCCTGGCGTAAATGTAACCATGGGTATTAAACCTAAAATCTTAAGAAATAGATCAAGTCTGAAGTCATAACAAACGAAACGTACTTTCCTTACTAAAAACTGTAGAGTTTATTTAACAAGTACAACAATGGCAAAATTTCAAATTTTGAGAGAAGCAATCTGTTGTAGAAAGAAATATAAGCACATCTTTTCAAACTTCAAATCTATGCCTTTTTCATGTTTTATTTGCTTTCTTAAGACTAAATATAACAAAGAAAGACGCAGATAAACAGATATAATGACTATTAGGTTCTAACTGAGCCTACCAGTTGAGTTACATTGCGAAGTTACCCAACTTCATCGTATCAGAAAAAATAGAGAGAAAAGTTGAAGAAAAATTACCAAAGGATAAAAAATGGTCAGGCGAGGACCTGTTTTTTTTTTTTTTTTTTCTCCCAAGTAACACCATGTACAGATTTGTTTCAAAGTTTGCTATATAAAAACTATTTTATTAAAATAAATAATAAATAAAATCTTAAAAAAATTCCTTACTTTTAAATGCTTGCAATATCAAAAATATTAGACTAAATAAGTAAAAAAGATAGCGGTATATCCCCGACTGTTTTCATAATTACACAAACTTATGTAATAATTGTAAACGTAATATTTTCAACCTGATAGTAGTACGTGTAATATTTTCAAGTACCTAAAGCCTTTCTTTCAAATATATATGTTTTACAACAATATATTGTCTGAAACACTGACATAAAGAAACTGGAACTGTATGTTAATTTTACATTTAGAAGAAAAATAATCTGATGTGGCACTCGCACGACTCTCTCTTACCCTGAAATTCAATACTGTAAAGACAGATTGGACCTTAAGGGATAAGATAAGGAATAATATTAAATAAACCTTCTTTAAAAACAATTTAAAGTAGGCTTCAGGAAAGCTTCATTTGACAAATAATTCTGTATGAAGGGGGCTTCCGCCCCCCTCAAACACCCGTTTCAACATTGTACTTGCAGTTAAAGAGAATTCAAAAGCTTTTAGCACGTTTAAAAGTTCATTCCAGATTATTCAGATAACTTTCTCCCGCAACATTCATCAATTTTGATAAAAATTTCAAGTAATAACCTTATATTAACTTCAAAATACAACATTTGCATTGGCTGAAATTACTTGTTTTTAAGTTATTCTGACAAAAGACATACACAAAGATTAAAAGTGAAAAACATATGACTGATTCAAGCAATAATATTATTCAGGAACAATATTCAGGAAACTTCAAACCATGTAAATATACAAAAAGCAAACACTAAATATTTAGTTTAAAAAATACTTTATTTATCACATGGGTATGAGAAACCAATTTTAATTTCTACGCAATTCTCCTAAATATGGTAAAATATTATAGTAAAGCAATTCCACTAATTGCATTTAATAAAAAAAAAAAGTTTCCTCTTAATTATTCGCAGTTCTTTACATCTTCTAAAAACTATTCCCATATCACAATGTGCACTTACATATAATCCTTTATTAAAATGCACTTATATGAATTTTCAAGTATTATCCCACCATATTTTAGTTATTTTGTATAAAATGATAATGTAAAGAAACGATGAATCGTTTTCATACCGTATTCTACGTGAAACATGCTTTTATGCTTATAAAAATATATAGATTCGTTTCATTTGGTTTAGTGCAGCCTATAGATATTAAACTCAAACTTACTTGCAGTCCCCCCCCCCCATAGACATAATGTATTTGAATCCTCTTGGATGTCTCTGTACTCGAACCATTTGCTTGATCGCAGCGAAAAGTTTAGTGTAGCATCTCTATATGATACAGATTAAGAATACCGAGATTTTATTTTCTGCTGCTATTTGTTTTTGAAATATGCTGATAACACACACACGCGCAGACCAACCGCTAAAAATCTGTTTTTCAGATTAAAGGGACTTCAAAACCTATGAATATAACAAAAACTTAATTTCGAAAATTTGATCTAAAAGAAATACTTTCTCTATCATATACATAAGTAAGAGAAAGTAAAAAAATGAAACATTAATGTTTAAATTGATAAATGATTAAATTTTAAGTTTTGAAGCTTAAACCTCATTTAAAACTGGCGAGAAAAAATATGCAAGCATTATGATTCTTATGCCCCGGTTAATATTCCATATATGTAATATGTAATTGTTATGATTAAAATTTAGTCCCAAATAAGAAAAAATGTAACTGATTTTCTATAATTGTAATTAATTGAAAACAAATGTTACCTGAATAGCTACTGTTTTTATTATTTTTTTTTATTTAGAGATATATAATCTTTTATACAATATTAAGGTTTAAAAGTGAGTAACAAAAAGTGAGATGAACGTCCCTTTATTATTATTATTATTATTATTATTATTATTATTATTATTTTGAAAATTATAAAATGATTATATAATTTTATTTAACGAAAGAGAAAGCAATTTATCAAATGTGAGTTTGTGCTAAACCATCGAAGTGTATTCATTTTAATGAATTACATACCTGGTAATTTTCGAGCTTATTAAAATACAGAAAACTGTATAGGTAATCAATATTTATTTTCTAAATATCTTATAGTAATAGTGTTTTATAAAACTAGATTAAAGTGCTTTCTTCAACATGTTCAAATGCATTTATTTTTCAGAGAATAACATCATAAAATTAAATTTATTGAAAATTTGTAATATATTACGATATTGAGCATGATTCTATAAACCAGATATTAAGCTGCATAATTTATAACAAAATGTTGATCAACTGTAAATGTAAAATTTTCTATCGATATATGTATAATTAAGTTCAACATCACTATAGTTTTGAATTTAACGGAAATCAATATCAAAATACGTTTGAAACCATGCATTATGTAAACAGTGACAGAATTGAACTTTTTTCTTCTATGAAGCAAAAAAAGATCTTTGATGTTGTTGATAATGAATGTCATTCATTTAAATAATAATAAAAGAACGCAGTAGTCATTCGTCCTTTCTCCTTTGTGTCTGGCTTCTTTATCAAGACATATTTTATTTATGATTTTGTGAAGTGAAATGCATGTTGATTAACACGTTCGCTGCCGATCCCGCGCCAGCGCGGGATGTGACGTATTGCTTTACAGGTGAAAGTTTACTTTAGGCTGCCGCTTGGCGAAATTTCGAAAATCGCCAAGACGGCGCCATTTCGCATCGTGTTCCGAATAGCAACCTTACACCGGCGGCATACGAAAGCGAGCTTTTCGGCGATCTCACCTAAAAGGAAAACGCGTCTTGAAAAAAAAAAAAACCGAAGAATAATAATACATAGGACAAAAGTAAAATTTTCATAAAATAGAATTAAAAGAAAAATAAATTATACAGACACGACATTATTTCATTATTTAAAACATGAAAATCTGACATTGACAGATTTTAATTTAGAGCCAGAGGCCTACTGCTAAACTTGTTAATATCGACAAATTCTTCTTTAGTTAATTCGTGACGATCTAAATTCCATGATAAAGTTTTCATTAAATCAAACCAATGTGTTTCAGCTGCAGATACTGTAACAAATAACGTTGGAAGTCCAAAGTGTCTTATAGCCGCAAAACAACGTTTTTTCTCTTTTACCCAATGAGGGGGAGGTGTGCCTTGGGGGGGACTCATGTCAAAGGTGTGCCTTGGGGGGGGACTCATGTCAAATTTGTACCTTGGGGGGGAACTCATGTCAAATTTGGGCCTTGGGGGGACTCATGTCAAAGTTGGGCCTGGGGGGGACTCATGTCAAAGTTGTGCCTTGGGGGGACTCATGTCAAAGTTGTACCTTGGGGGGACTCATGTCAAAGTTGTACCTTTGGGGGGACTCATGTCAAAGTTAGGCCTGGGGAGACTCATGTCAAAGTTGTGCCTTGTGGGGGGGACTCATGTCAAAGTTGTACCTTGGGGGGGACTCATGTCAAGGTCGTGCCTTGGGAAGGGGACTCATGTCAAAGTTGTACTTTGGGGGGGGGGTTATATTTTTTAAAAACTTGTAACCTTCGTTATGAGTAATCAAATTATCTAAAAAATCTTCATTCAATAAATCCCCATTCAATAAACCGACTGAAATAGTCCCTTAGCACTATTAAGAGTGACGTATAAAAATTCGACAACGCTGTACCGACTGAAATAGGCCTCTAGCACTAAAAAAAAAAAAAAAAAAAAAAAAAAAACGAAATAATTACGAATTTATAACTAATCACAAATAAAAAAATAAAACTTAGATTATACAATCACACCAAATGTCCCTGAAATGTGTGTTGCTTTAGTAATTGATGATAAGTGTTTAGATGATAGTATTTTTATTTCCAATAATTTAACAGCTGTAAGTACAGTCGGTAACAAAAGTGTCCGAACACTAGCAAAAATTCCTATGTAAAAAAAGTACACTTCACAAGGTTTTGTTAAATAAATCCTTATCGAATCATGTTCTTACACTGACTAAGAACAGGATTCGACAAGGATTTATTTAACAAAACCGCATGAAGTATACTTTTTTACTTAGGAACTTTAAATTTAAAAGTTTTCAAAAGTTGTATAAAGTAAATTATTTATCATTAATATTTTATTTATAGTCCTCATTCATTAGGAATGAAAAAATAAATCCGCAACTGGATAATTATAGCAAATTTTAACGGGATTCTATTATAATGGTACTCTGATCTGTTCACTATACCCCTATCTCAAAATGCATGAAATTAAAAAGTATACAAAATTTTGTACTGTAACAACCAGTATTGGCATGAAATTCAAAAATATGCCTCTAAAATTCAGGACCGTGGTTGCCCAGTCGTAGAGCGCCGGGCTCGGAATTGGAAGATTGCGGGTTCGGTATTCGAGCCTGCCAAAAACCATTGTGTATATTAATGGTGGCTGGTGCTCATAAAATCAATGTTTTCCATGTTCCCATATTAATTATACCTCTGGGTGTCTACGAAGCGTGAGAGTCATCCCTTCCGTGGAGGATCAAAATTGTGATGGCATGTCCCTGGACCACTCTAGGGATGAGACCCAGACCATCGCCAATTGTCCATTGCGCAGCACTAGGGTGATGTAAAACACAATCAACAAACCAACCTCTTAAATTCAAAAGTACCTCTTAAATTCCAACTCTATTCAACCAGCCAAACAGTACTAACGCAAACATCACAAATATTCATATTTCAAAATAGATGGTTGGTTGGGTTTTACGTCACACTAGTGCTGCGCAATGGGCGATTTGCAACGGTCGCGGACTCACCCCTAGAAGTGGTCCGGAAACATGCGATCAAAAATTTGATCCTCCATGGAAGGGTATTTCAAAATAGAATACTTTCTCTCTAATAAAACACGTATCATCAATATACAACCGAAGTGATGGCGTCAGCGAGATATTTTATCTGCTCAGTACAAACGAAACTATTTGCTATGGAAATTTAACTTATTACTCATTAACTCCAGAGTTTGCTTGTAACGAGCAGACTCTTTTTACACGTTTGGCGTAATACAGCGTATTGACGTAATACATGACGCAAACAAGCAAAGGTAAATACAAAGCCTATAACATTTAGCGATGTAGCGCTCTTGTGCAACACGTCAAACATATTCGGCGGGTTAAAGGAAAAAAACGTCATTTAAAATTTTAGTCACGTGAAACCGGCAGCGAACGTGTTAAGCATTTGCACTATTATTACCTGATACTGTGATGTGTTTCACATACTGCACTATTGTATTGTCACGTTGTACATATATTTTAATTTCAATATATAATATTGAGAAATCATTTATGAGCCGTTGTTAATAATTGAGCAGCTAACGGAATTAGTTTACGTTGCGTAGAAATTAAATATACAGCAAGGGGATACTTAAACCATCGGTTTTTAAGGATTTTTTTTTTTTTTTTTCGAGACAAGCTTTATTTAAGTTTTTATTATTATTATTATTATTACTACTATTGCCAAGTAGTCGAAACTCTAACATTTTTTTTAAGTAGGCATTTAAATTATAAATATAGAAATTAAAATATTCCGTGTAAACAATGTACTAGGAATCTATCCTAATAATAAATACATAAATAAAACAAAACAAATAACGAATTTTTGCATGTGTATAACATAGAGGCATAGATATAACCTTCCTGTAAATTGAAATTCATTGCAGTATAACAGTGCAACCTTCGTTCGATATGCACTCAAATTGAATCAGCATGTTTTTACGTATTATTCATACCACATACCAAGTCTGGTGCATTCATGTATCATAGAAGCTGAATATTCCCTTTTCGGAGAAAGAATTAAATGACACCAAAATAGCACCACATGTCGGTCGTTATCACTTAAATTAAAGCTGCAAAGGTTTATATAATATCCATCTCATATACAAAGTTTGATTTTTACACATTAAAGAAAGATATAGCTTTCAGTTAAATGTGAGGGGAATCACAACATTGCAGCGTCACGTACTGGGTGATATATTCCAAGAGGTAATTAGCACAAATTTAAGCCAAGGTGTAACCAACTATAAATATTACTTGAAATCCGTCTATTGGTTCATGAAAATTCAGCTAATACATCCTACGTATACACAGCCATTTTCTAAAAATGGGTAAATATTTAGGACATTCCAAAACGTGTAAAATCAATTAAAACTAGAAGTCCAAAATTTTCACGAATGCTAACATGTTACTACACCATTTTATACAACAGCGACACCTACCGATTAACATGAAAAAAAATCAATATGTATTCGTACAATTGCATTTTACATATAGAAATTCAATGCGATTTTCACCAATAAATGTTCTGATATAGTCATCTGAAAAATTGCATAAAGTAATACCAATGCCACTGCTCGGCTCTTTAACACCAAAATTCAAGAAGAGTAATTTTTCATACTATATATCTCCCACGTGAAACTCGGTGCATTTATATAGCACAGAAGTTGAGTTATAGCTTTCTCGTAAATGTAAAATACTGCAGAAAAGAAGCGCCACCTGTCGTCCGATATGTATCCAAAGTGAACTAGCATAGTTTTACCGAATATCCATTTCACAAGCCAAGTTTTGTGTACTTATACACTATAGAAGTTTAGGTAAAGTCTTCCCAAATTGGGGTTTAACTACAAAATAAGCAAAATAACAGCACCACCTGTCAGCTAATACGCAACCAAATTGAATCAACAGAGTTTTATACAATGTACATCAATTATACTTAGTTTAGTCCACTATAAACTTTGAGCTATCTCTGAAATGAGAGAAAATCACAGCATGGCATCGCCACCTGTTGGGTAATACATTCCAGCACCAATTCAAGTCATAATCCAACCACATATCGAGTCTGGTAAAATTCAGACTGTTAATTCATATGGTAGGGGAGACCCGTGTACCCAGAGCCGCTTTTTTACAATGGCCGAAAACAGAGCCCTTGACCTGTTTAAATTTATGAAATTGATATTTACATATCTTTAGGATTATTTACTTCCAATTAGGATTAATATAAATACGTAAAATAATAAATCCTGACAAATAGAAGGTTTTAAAATAAACTTCACTCATGGCCCTAGGTACAACACTTTCATTGTACCTAGGGCCAGACCTCATTTTACCTAGGGCCGCTTTTTTTGAATTCCTAAGAACAGAGCCCCTGACCTGCTAAAAATCATGAAACTGATATGTACATATCTTTAGAACTAATTTCTTTTAATTGAGATTAATATAAACACTTAAAATAATAAATTCCGACAAACAGAAGGTTTTTAAATAAATTTCACACATGGCCCTAGGTACAACACGCTTATTGTACCTAGGGCCAGACCACTTTGTACCTAGGGTCAGACCTTAACGTACCTAGGGCCAGACCTCATTGTACCTAGGGCCTCAGTGTACCTCGGGGCATTCCCTTAAAATTATATTTCCTTTTGTAATGAATAGAAAATAAACATATATTTTATAAAAGAAACAATATCAAGTAACATATTTATTTATCATATGATAATTATCATGATGTTGCCTTAATTTGAAAAACCGAATTTTTCACTCTTTTTTGCTTTGGGATATAGTCTTACAGCATATTTTTCTTTCAATTTCTCTTTTTTTTTTTCCTGGAATGTTTCTTAAATTTTTAGATCTTCTTGGTTTACGGCCACATCTTTTCTTTGAGTAGTTTTTGTACGAGGTTTTGCTTCAGAAAAAGTTGTACCTGTTCAAACATGACACACGAAAATATGTTAGATGATGAAGGTTTCGAAATTTCAACAGGACATGAAATTGAGAAATACAGTTCCATCATTGTTGGTTTACTTTCTTCCTGAAGAAAAGTCTTTTTTTGGAAATTTATGGAGGGAGCTTCTTTCTCAGCCACATTTGAATTTAAATATTCGCTCTCACCAGGAAACCATCCAAATAGTGTACTAATAGAAATCAATTAAATTATGTTCATTCAAGAGGGCATAATATAACATGATTTGTGATGCACAAACTGTTACCCCTCATAAGTCCGTTCTCGAGAAATCTGTATTTAAATTTGAGTAAAAATTTAGTAACGAGGAAGGAGTGGGAGGAGCCTCATCAAAATCCGCTAGAACCATGACTTTTATCAATATTTAGATTCTATTTTAGCGAATTTTTAGGCATTATATCTCAATCGAATATATCTCAAAGCTGAAATAGACAACTGTTGAATGCATCAAAGAACAAGTTTGTCTATGCTCTTTCAATTTCTGCTTGTTTTGGATTTCATTCATTGTTTCAGTAAGGCGTGGTGTTATCGATTTAGGCGTGGTTTCGCCGATTATTAGCGAATTTTCAGAATTTATAACTCGAAAACGAGCTGACAAGGGCTAATGTTTTATGCGTCAAGAAACATATTTATATATGCTTTTTCGATTAATGCTTGTTTGGATTTATTTTTTTTTTTATGATTACAGTATGGGATGGTTTCCTATTCAGTGAATATGTTTTGATTCGCTGGCTATATGCCAGTTACACAAAAACCTGATAGAATGTTCACAGGAGTAAAGACCGACGGATAGGACTTGCCAACATTTTGAGCAACGTCATATATAGTGATTGGTTTGCCAGCATCCAATTACTACAGGCTGTACTGTAGTATATCTTATAAGGTTCAAACACACCTCTGTCCAACGGTTGAAACTTATGACTGATGGTGGGTTGAATCAATGTCCCTCATACAACATTATCCTTCATTTAATTATAAAAGTTTTTCAATTAAATTGTAACGACATGAAGAACAAGATTGCAATTGTACTTAGGGCCATGGATGGCCCTAGGTTCAATTCAGCTATGTGGCCCTAGGTACAAGTTTCGCTAACTTCATTCAAAATACCTTCCACTAAAAAACCCACACACAGAGACGGCTAATTAAGTATATCATTTATTATTCAATATAACAAGAAACATTATACACTAGAAATAGAAGAAAATTATCTGACTGGCTTTTGTAAAATAGCAAAAGAGATGAACTGCAAAATTTTACTTCAAACCATGTAAATTCTTTTTGTACATGTAACTTGTAAAAACTTTCTCCTGAATGGTTTCAAAATGATTGTAAATGTAGCAACTGGTGGTGTTACTCGCCCAACCGAATATTAAAACTTAAAACTAAATATTATTCAAATAAAGTGGGGTGGACCTAGATACATGATGGCCCTAGGTACACGGGTCTCCCCTATACCTTCCGAATAATTTTGCTAACACATACAGACATACATTTTCTTAAAATGGTCGAATCGTGTTATAGATATCTTAAAACATGTAAACTGACAAGTAAAACTTTCACAAATCCTACACATTCCTATATATGCAGAAGATAGTAATTATTCCATAAAAAATAAAATAAAAATAAAAATAAATAACTAAAATAAAATAATAATAATAAGTATTGATTTCAAGTAACCTTTTACAGATCATTATTCTCATTTAGGAACAATGAATTTAAAATGAATTAAAAAATTAAATTTCATGAATACTGACTTAAAAAAAAAAAAAAAAAAAAAAATCAGATATAATAGAAAGATGTTTGATTTTTTAAAATAGAAATTACATTTGAATTATTCCACGAATTTAAAAATTCACATGAATTAGAAAAATAATCAAATTCTTCTTTGGTTTCTCTTACTGAGTGAATATCATTATCAGAGCTGCAAACCTGATCCGGCAAATTGTTAGTACCGCCCCTTTTTGTACACCACTAAAATTTTAGAGCAATTCTCCTCAAATATATTTACGATGAATAAGGAAAACAAATACTCAAAAAATTAAGTGGTGTAGGAAAAGGGGCGGTACAAACAGTTTGCCGGATTAAGTTGGCAGCTCTGCATTATATACCCAATGCAAATGGTTATTGGAGTACTTCTAAAGACGTAAATGTTCCTATTACTCTACTGTCATGTCGAGAAAACTATTCAAAGACATAAAAAGGAATTTTCATTTGATAAATAATGATTTGCTGTAACCTAGTGATAAAGTGGGTACAATTAAACCAATTTATGATGAGTTAAACAAAATTTTAACTCAATTTGGATTGTTTCACAACCAGTTTAGTATTGATGAATTTATGGTACAATAACAAAACCAACATTCTTCTAAAATGCTTATTTGTGGTAAACCAAATCGCTTTGGATATAAAATTTTGAAGATTAGTGCTAGTAATGGTTATCCATAGAAAATGGAAATTTATACAGTAAAGCAAACAAATGAAAAAGTTCCTCTTGGTACTAGGGTAGTAAATAATCTTTTGATATGTCTACAGAAAAGGTATGAAAATATGGTTTATAGAAATACCTCTCATAGAAAACAATGCTTTGAAATACTTTCGGGTGTCCCTGTACACAAAACAATAGAGGTATAAACTCCGTTTTCAATAGGGAACATCCGATAGTGAGCTTGAATAACGTATATAAGTTTCAAGAAATTCCATAAATATTTACATGAGTTAGCGTTCGGACAGGCAGATACACAAAACTGAAATCATATTCACACTTAAAAAATGTTAGAAAGTGTTAAAAACGCTTAACGTAAACGAAAGTACAATTCTAGCAATATTTTATTAATAGCTATTAATGCAACTGGATATTTTTGAGCCACCCTGTAGATTTAATGCTAATCATGCTATATTCTGTGCAAAGCATTCTTTTGTGCATATAAATAACATATTTCAATTTCCAAAAACTTCGTGGAAAGTAAAGTTATTAAAATTTGATTTATAGAAATATCTCTCATAGGACGCAATACTTTGGAATACTTTTGAGTGTCCCTGTGCATAAACCGATGGTGGTATTTCCTCCATTTTATACAGGATTCATCCAATAGTGAACTTGAATAACAAATTTCAATTTCATTCAGACATGTCTACAGTAAAGGTATGAAAATATGGTTTATAGAAATACCTCTCATATAACACAATGCTTTGAGATACTTTCGGGTGTCCCTGTACACAAACCAGTAAAGGTATAAACTCCATTTTCAATAACGAACGTCCGATAGTGAACTTGAATAAACTATTTCAATTTCATTAAGTATGTCTGCAGTAAAGGCATGAAAATATGGTTTATAGAAATATCTCTCATAGAACACATTTTACGGGAGTTAGAGCGCGGACAGACGGACAGACAGACAGAAGTCATAAACACTTTTCAAACTTGTTGGAAAGTGTTAAAAATGTTAGAAAGTGTTAAAAACGCTTAACGTAAACGAAAGTGCAATTCTAGCAATTTTTTATTAATAGCTCTTAATATAACTGGATATTTTTGTGCCACCCTGTAAATCTAATGCTAATCATGCTATATTCTGTGCAAAGCATTCTTTTGTGCATATAAATAACATATTTCAATTTCCAAAAACTTCGTGGAAAGTAAAGTTATTAAAATTTGATTTATAGAAATAGCTCTCATAGAACGCAATGCTTTGGAATACTTTTTAGTGTCCCTGTACATAAACCGATGGTGGTATTTCCTCCATTTTATACAGGAAACATCCAATTGTGAACTTGAATAACATATTTGAATTTCATTCAGATATGTCTACAGTAAAGGTATGAAAATATGGTCTATAGAAGTACCCCTCATAGAACACAATTCTTGGAAATACTTTTGTTTGTCCCTGTACACAAACCAGTAGAGGTATAAACTGCATTTTCAATAGGGATTTAATCCCACTTGGATTTAATCCAAAATATGTATTCATTGTATTCTACAAATAGACTACAAATTGGAATAAAGTTAAAATTTGTTTTTACTAAAATGATAATAATAATAATAATAATAACAAAACAATATTTTAGTTTATAAACAGTTTTTTATAGAATCAGTTTTTAAAAATAATTAAAAATAAGTTAAACTCTTTTATTCAATGACTACCAAAATGAAATGTGACATTAAAATAACTTAAAATGTTTCTTCCAAATGAAACTGTCGTACATTAGGAAAATTTAAAAGAAATATTGAAATCGGAAAGTTTTAAAAGTAAAGATAAAATAAAAATCAATTTCAAGGCTCATCTTTGAAATGCAACTATGATAGTTTGAAAATAAAGTTCAGATAGAAGCACATCAAAATATATTGAATAATAATAAAAATAAATCATATATTAAATTACGCCTTCCTCCTATGAATTTATTATTTTTAATTTATGAGAGAATTAAGCATGTAAACTTAGAAATGAAGCTATACATGAAATTATCACTAAAATAATAGAAATCAAACTTTATCCCCTTTTAAACCCAAGAAGATGGGTTTAAAATATATTGGTCAAGATAAGAAAGGAACAGGAAACGGTGCATGAGCAAAATATCTCAATGTATATAGTGTTATATATTGGTATATTATTATTTAAATACTTTGTCTGACATTGAGATGTGGTTTAAGTAAAATTCCATAGAAAAAGTTTCCTCATATGACGTTGTTCTTGTATCATGACATCATTTTTCTCGGGAAAATTAAAATGTGATCCATGGCGTAAAAAATAATAAAATCAATGTCAATGTTGCTATTAATAAAAATATTTCTATTACTAGAAATGTCTTATGTTGTTTGTCAATTTTTTAATATGTTCTTTCTCGTGAATAATGATCGTGATTTCCCATCATTATCCATTATAGGTCAGCATAAGTTTTTAAAAAGTTACTGAATTTAGGTTTAAAAATTTGATTTCCAAAATAGAATTTTTTATAAATCGGATTATTTATTCTTTTAAAATTATCATCCTTGTGTGAACCACTTCTTTTTGTCTTTAAAGTGTATTTATCCTTTTTCATTAAACTTAAAGAAAAAAAAACAGACATTTAATATTCAGTATTCTATTCTATTTTTGCTGTTTTATTTAACAAAAGATAGGCCTATTTTGGAAAAGGTGAATGTATTAGAATTTTTTTTCAGCCAACTGTTTAGAGAGGAATATGTTTTTGGAATTTTTGAAAAAAAAAATGGGGATTAGGAAATCTGGTTTGCATAATTCTATTTTATCGGCAACTGCAGAACATTTAAATGGTTTAAATGTACGAGAAGCATATATATATAGATGCATGCTCATGATCCTTGCTATTTTTTCATGCAAAGTAAGGAAAGTTAATTTCAAATATTTGTTTTTTTAATATTAAAAATAGGCTTCATTTTCTTATGTACATTTCAAAAGATTCGCATTTTGAAAAACTCGTTTTCGCTTTGTTTACGTTTGGAATCCATGGCAACAACTTCTGAAAATCTCCGTAATCACCAAAAGAAAATCGCTAAATAGAGTTGTGGACCAACCTGGAAGTTGTTCCAAATAGAGTCAAAATCAAACTCATTTATAAATCTTGTAATTTCGCACTGATACTTTTTTAACATTACAGAATTAGACATTAGAAATTTTAAAGTAAAATATAGATACTTCACTTTTGCAAAAGAGGAAAATTTTTAAATATTCAAAATATTTTTAAAACTTTAGAGACCTTAGAAATTTAGTATCTTAACAAATAATTATACAAAAATAAATAAATAAATAAATAAATAAACTTACAACTAAGAATATTGGTCTCGAGTAGTTTTTTTTCTTTTTTTCTGTGCTTTTCGACTGCCTTCGAACTTAATGGTTTAACAAATAATTATACAAAAACTAATATCTAAAAATGTTGGTCTCGAATGCTTTTTAAAATATTTAAAAATTTTAATCTCTTGCAAAGGTGAAATATCTAAATTCTTCTTTAAAATTTTCCTAGAGTTGAAACTTTCATTTCTTTATAATACGTCTTTGCCAAAATAAATTTTTATTTGTGCTTTTTAATACTCCATGATAAAAAGCTTCTAATGTAAAAAAAAAATAAAAATAATAAAAAAATAAAAATAAAAGTTCTTTTACTTAAATTTTATGATACTGTGATAACACTGAAAAATTTTCTTTCACCAGTTTTCATCTTTTGTATTAATTATTCGCAAAAATCAATACATTGGTCTTTGGAGGATCAAACCCACGACATTCGCGCTATTAGCATGACGCTCTAACCAACTGAGCTAATGAACTACGGAAAGCCTTTTCACTGTTAAATTTCTATCTTTAAAGCCAATCTTTTCAGAAATTTATAGCTTTTAATTAATTTAAAAAAAAACTCATAAAAATTTCGAAATCGGGGTTTGATGTGCACTAGGAGAGGTGAATACAAACAAACCTCCATGCAAATTCGTGTAACTCTTCGATCAGCTCTTTGCCTAAAAAGCGACGTACACATCTTTTATTATATGTAGAGATTATATTTGCAAAATATTATGTGCATGGTAATTCGATTAAAAACATATATTTGACATACGTTAGTAGTGTCAAATATAATTTGTCTAAATGTTTTTTGATTTATATATATATATACATATAGCATGTATGCAATTCATATGACACAAAGAAGAAATGGCATTTCTATGAACTGTTTGAAGAAATGATAAATCTAAATAAATAAATTTACGTTGATGCTTTTTATATTGTAAAATTTCCCAGTTAAATAGAAACACATGCCAAACAAGAAACTGGTCGAAAATTTGATATAAATTACATTATATGGTATTCTGAAGGAGAAAAACGGTTAAATGATGTGTTTCAGAACAAAGTAAATAACAAAATATAAATATTTAAAAAGTAAATAAATAAATATTTAAGCAATGAAAAACATACAAAGATTTATACCATTAATTACAAAGTTGCTTAATCCACTTTCTTAATCAAATTAATGTTCGCATCAACGGGATAAAACAAACAAAGGGTATTTTCGCTGATGTGTAATCAATTAGCTCTTCATCGCTGAAGCATGAAAAAAGTATTTAAGCTTTATTGGACCAAAAGATAAAGAATAAAAAGTCACGTTTCTTACATTAAATGATGCAAGTATATGAATCTAAAATGGACGAGATCCAGTCTGTTGTCCACTTCGCTGGTTCTTTTAAAAAGTTTGCGTTTCTGCCAGTGGGAAACCTTAATCTTTTCTAATTTAGATTTTTTAAGGGCCTTATTACACTTCGCTTGGATTGAATCGTGATCAAGTATCAATATTTCAGGAAGCATAGAATTAAGAGGATGGGTCGATATTGTTACAGTTAAACACAATACATTTTAATCGATGTTAGATTTAAAAGTTTTGTTTGTGGGATGCTACGTTTTAAACGAAATGCATAAATCAGCTTTTTATTCATATTAAAATAATATGTAAAGATTAGGGAACGCATTTATATCATAATACATTTGTGTGGTGTTGCTTGTTGAAATATGAATAAATACTTAAAATATTAAAATTCAAAGGAATTCAAAGGAAAATTCTTATGAATATATATATATATTTCAATCTCATGTTTTAAAAACCTAAGTGCTCTTTCAAATTTTCAAGAAAGCAAGTGCATAGTCGCTACTTATTTCTACTGAAAATATCATAAATTTTATTTTATTTATATAGCCTTCTTATTTATTTTTGTATTTTAAAAAGTATAAAATCACTTTTAAAGCACGTATATAATTTTTTTCTATTAAAATCAAACACAAAGCTTTTCACTGTTACTATAATAGCATCTTCAGGTGTTGTTAATTAACAGCAGAGTAGACATCATTATATACTAGAGAAGTTCAATACAGTTACAGTTAAAAAATAAGTCTTGTAAAAATCCCGAGTCATTTAAGATCACTTGGCGTCACACTTAACTGTATTGAACTTCTCCAGTATATGATGCTGTCTACTCTGTTGTTAATTAACAACACCTGAAGATGCTATTTTAATAATAGCGAAAAGCTTTGTGTTTGATTTTAATAAAAAAAAATATATATATTTATAATTTTATAATTTTTTATAATTTTATTTATCGGTTTTATAATTTTTTTTTAAATATGTTTACACGTGAAGTCATTACAAATTTTAAACTTTCAGTAGTTTCTAATTTTAACTATTTTTGTATTGTTATTTTTACTCTTACTTTATCATTTTCATATGAATATCAGACAAAAATAAGTATTGATAGCTTTGAATCTTAGAAGATCGATTATAATTTATCTAAAATTCTTAAGTAATTTGACACAGATGTGCATAAAAATTAATATATATATATATATATACACATCGGAACCAAAAACCTTATTGTAAAATATTGATGTATGTCTTTAGGTTTCTTCTTAATAATTCTGGATTCTTCTACTTAAGTTTAGCTTCTTTAAAAGAACGTTAAAAGAATTTTTTTCTGTTTATAAAAAATGTTATACATACATTAATATAGTTTGGATACGAGTATTATTAGTTACATATTCATGGCCATATTATGACATTACAGGGCACAACGCTAAATCATATTTTGGACTGTTAAATTGCATATTATATGTAAATTTAATGTACAGCTACAATTGTTGATCAGTAAAGTTGAGTTCTTATGTTGGTGATGTATATTTAAAATAATCTGGTATTGTAATACTCACACTCTTTCTCTTACCCTACATTACTCTAGACATAATATGTTTAAGGTGTTAGATATGAGGTACGATAATTGAAATTTTCTACTGTAATTTAAAGAAAATTTAAATTAAAAAAAAAAAAAAGTTATATTTGACATACATTCCTTTATATTCAACCATTCGTTTGAGAATCGTAGCTACATTTAAAACCGTTAAGATTGTTATTATATTATAAAATTTATTTCAAATTATTTACAGAATGGTAGCTCTCACTACTCTTTAAAACTTATTTGGAAGTTGTGGCGTTTGCGTTCCTGCAAACTCCATCTTAACTTAAATACTTAGATTACTAAGAAAACCAGAGACTTTAATTGAACAAACAATAAGAGTTTATTTGAACCAGATTAATGAGAGGGTGGCCTGGAAATAGATCTTAGCTCAGTCAGCGTATTACTAAATCAAAAATATATAAATCAACAATTTAATTATCTTAAATATCTCACCACAGCAGATAGTCGAAGGTGTAGAGACGATCGCACTCGTACTCCAATACTACGGCTTCACTATGGGACAGATGATTCCCTTCTGACCCAGCTTGAACTTTCCGAAAACTAGTAGGTACTCACACCGACACTCATTACTACTTAACTTCACGCCACTAAATCTCCACTACTCTACTTCTCAATATCCGTCAAACTAAGATTCATCACAACCACTATAATATCCTCCAACATCCACACAAACTACTAAAACCATCTCTATTTTTATACTTCTTCCTACACCCTCCTTTCACTAGATTTCAATCCGTACTTTTAAAAATCACTTCTAATTTAACTAATATTCAAAATCTAAGTCTTTTAATGCAGCACCCTGCCGACACAAAACTAGCTCGACCTCAACCTTCACCGAATCACTGGCGACGGAGTGATTTTAACCGTCCCCACTTCCTACTTTGCTGGATCCAGCTTAATTAAAACAACTGTGGTGACGTTCTGACGTCTCAACTTCACAGTCCCCCTCCAAGAAAAAAAATTTAGTCGGGAAAATCCCCAACGGGTTTGATCGAGTAAATTTAAATAGCTTCATTCCATATCTAACTATCTCAAATCTCTGAAGTGTGAGTGCAGCCGTCACTTAAATTTTAATCGGGTGAGAAAAACTTAAAAAAAAAAATTTGTTAAGCCCCTGAGCGAAAAACTCGGGGACGCAAAAAAAAAAAAAAAAAAAAAAAAAAAAAAAATTAAATTTTAAATAAAAGGCGTACTTTTACCCCGAGAAACTCCGGGACTCTGACTGAGCTAAAACCAGGCTTACAGTAGGATTTACAAACGTCTCCCTGTTAGGCCAGGAAGGCAATTGTATGACTTTAATGATATATTGTAGAATTATAAAGAGACTCGCATGTACAAATGCGATAATTTCTTGCTGTAGAATAGAGTCTGTTGCACAGATTGTTCATATCCCACAAATAATCTTCTTAACATATCTAAGTGAAGAAAAAGTCTTTAGTAAAATGTAATGGTATTAAATAGGATGTGGAACTTGAAAATCTATTTGGTTTAGAGAGGGGGTAAGGACCGATTAAGTCGAGTCCAAGAATTTGATTTGGAAAATCAACTTTAATAGGAATTAATTTACCGGCCGGCTTTACATTTTTATAATTATATTGCTGGCACAAGCGACAACTCGAAACATATTCATTAAGAAACTTCCCCATTTTAGGAAAGTGACAGGCATCTTTGAGCTTTTTATAAGTTTTCCTAATGCCAAAGTGCCCCGAAATTGGAGAGTCATGAAACTCAAATAGGATGGCTTGACGAAGAGATTGGGGAATTACAACTCGTAATTCGCCATAAGATGATAATAATTTTGAATAAAAAAGCAAGCCATCGATTAAAGAAAAAGATTGGGACCAGTTTAAGGCAATGGCTGATTCAATTAATGAAACTGACTCAGGATCGTCTAAATACTTATAGATTAATCCAAATTCGGGATAATTTTTTTGTTCTTGGATTAATTGATCTCTCGAATTTAACACAGATACTGGCATAAGCGCTAAAGCTACTTTTTTCTTATCAGATACGAATTTATCGTTTAAGGTAGTGACTAGATTTGTAGACGCACCTTGGTTTACTTGTTCACTTTCAATTTCCTTTACACGAGTTTCAGTCACGTTTGCTAATATTTCGGATTGAACCGGTTCAGCCTTTAAATGCGAATGATGAATATATGAGGCTTTAACAGTAGAATTTTTTACTGATCATTCTTTTCATTTAAAGCATGGGATTGATCTAACCCATTAGATTCAATCGTATTTTCTTGAGTTTGAGTAGTACGTGAAAGAACGTCAGCTACGATATTGTCAGAACCAGGTCGGTGTTCGATGTTTATATTAAAGTTAGATAACTTAAGAGTCCATCGAATCATGCGAGGGGAGAGGTTCTTTCCAGTTGATAACCGAGTTAATGCCGCATGATCCGTAACAACTGTTACTGGAAGTTGCGTAAAATATAAACGAAATTTTTGCAGTCCCCAAAGCACTGCTAAACATTCACGTTCAGTTACTGGATAATTTCTTTCTGCAGCGTTAAGCGTACGGGACGCATATGCTATTCGGCGGCCTTCTTGGCTTAAAACGGCACCAATGCCGTACGAAGAAGCATCAGTAGCTACTTGAAATTTAATATTATAATTAGGATGAGCTAGTACAGGAGGAGCGCTAAGTATAGTTTTTAATTTATCAAATGCTTCTTGTGCTTCATTTGACCAGTGAAATTTACTCTTTTCCTTTTGAGTTTAAAGAGGGGCTCGCATATGTGAGCAAAATTAGGTACAAATTTCCCATACCAGTGTTGCCAGATTTGGGGACTTTTTTATTCAACATCCACCATTAAATTTTTATAGCAACAGTTGCCTAATCACATCGAAGATTAATCGTCTATTATGTATGTCAAATTTTACTTCTCAAAATTGTTGGTGGTAGTTGAATAAAAAAGTCCCCAAGTCTGGCAACACTGTCCCATACCAAGCACACATGCCTAGAAATCTCGAAACTTGCTTGGAAGTAGTAGGAGGGGGCATGTTTAAAACTGGCTGAACTTTTTCATTATCTACAGAAATACCAGCAGGCGTTATTTTGACGCCTAGGTACTTAATTTCCTGTCGTGCAAAATGGCACTTAGAAGAATTTAAAGTTAATCCTGCATTTTGCAGTAGAGTAAAAACAGTTTTTAAATGATCTAAATGCTCATTGTAAGATGAGGACGTGATTATTATATCATCGAGATAAACATGTACAAATTTATTCAAAACAGGTTTAAGTATAGTTTCCATGGCTTTTTGGAATGTCGCCACAGCCCCTGAACATCCGAAAGGCATTCGTTTAAAACCAAACGTGCCATTTTTAGTTATAAACGCTGTTTTTGATATATCAGCGGGTTTCATTGCAATTTGAAAGTAACCCGGTGTCAGATCGAGAGTAGACATAAAATTTGTCGTTGTGATATGTGCTAACAAATCATCAATTATAGGCAAGGGATACTGAGGATATTGTGTGATAGAATTTAGCCTACGATAATCTATTGCAAATATCCATGCCTCAGGATCAGTAATAGGTTTACCATTTCTCTTACGACATAAAACAACAGGAGATGCGTAAGGAGAAGTTACAGGCATAATAATATCATTTTTCAACATTTTGTCAATATGCCAATTTATAATATCTTCTTTGGCTTGATCATAACGATAAGGCTTACTAAAGACTGGTTTATTAGTTCCAGTGGCAATTTCATGGCAAACAACATGGGTTAAGCCAGGTGTCTCAGAGAATAACTGTTTAAACTGATTAAGAAAATTAACAAAATCAATTTTTTCAATATGAGTGAGGGCACTTTCCTCTAAATTAACAATTAACTCTGTCGGCTCGACAGGTTTAGAATTTGACGTAGAATCATCAATATGTAAAGATTTATTGGCAAAATTTATTTCAACATTATTTGCTTTCATAAAATCTAACCCTATAATGCAGGGATGCTGAAGATTGTCGATGACGTAAAAAGGTCAATTAACACTTAAATTATGAACATTCAGACTGACTTCGCCTCTATTAACACAGGACTGGCCTTGAGCCGTTGTAATATTACAATTTGTCCGCTTTAAAGCTATAAATGCAAAATACTTTTTATAAGTTTCATGTGCTAGAAAGGAACGTTCAGCACCAGTGTCCCAATAAGTAGGTATAAAAATATTATGAATTATTGCATTTAAATTAGGAAGGTCCACCGGACTGATACAAATTGTGGCTAAACATATGGAGGTGGTTGAGTTATTGTGGCTGTTGACCCTCCTCACAAGAGCCACTTACTCGTTTAACTGACGACTCTGGTTATTACGAGAGTTACGAAAATTTCTGTTATTTCTATCAGCTCGAGAAAAGTTTTGAGACTGATTTTGATTAGAACAATCGTTCCGAGAATTTTGAAAGTTATTACGCCTTGTCTGCGGCGAGTGACGTTCTTGTTGATAGCGATTGAAATTTTGAGGGGGGGGGGGTGAAATTTTCACGCCTAGAATTTTGCATATTTCCATTACTCCGTTGGCGATTAAAGGTGTTTTCCGCCCTTGGAGGGTGTCGTTCTTGGTATTTAGCTAAGGTTTGAAACAGACTGTCGTAAGAGGTGACAGGTTTCAGATCAAGGTAATCTTGAATAGGAATAGTCAAAAGCTGGGTTATAATTTCCATTGCAGCGGCAAAAGATAACACTAAATCCAGCTGCTTTATAATGTCGAATTTACGTAACAAAAATGTGGTAGGTTTGTCATAAAACGACATCTTTGTCGTATAAAGTTCTTGACGGAGTTTGGTTTTATCCACAATAGAAGAGAATGAATTTTTAATTTTGAGCTTCTAATCCTCATACGTAGGATTTTGGCCTAGAGCTCTAGAGGCAATGGTGTCATACCAGATTTTAACATCTCCTTTTAAGGAGTATTTTAATAAATTAAATTTATCAGCCTCGTCAATTTTACATATATCAAAATACTGTTCAAGATCTTCAAAAAATTTAAGTACATTGTTTGAGCCAGTAAAATAAACCCGAGTGGGGGGGATGTCGAACTGAGTTGGGCGCCACTGTGGCGTTTGCGTTCCTGCAAACTCCATCTTAACTTAAATACTTAGATTACTAAGAAAACCAGAGACTTTAATTGAACAAACAATAAGAGTTTATTTGAACCAGATTAATGAGAGGGTGGCCTGGAAATAGATCTTAGCTCAGTCAGCGTATTACTAAATCAAAAATATATAAATCAACAATTTAATTATCTTAAATATCTCACCACAGCAGATAGTCGAAGGTGTAGAGACGATCGCACTCGTACTCCAATACTACGGCTTCACTATGGGACAGAGGATTCCCTTCTGACCCAGCTTGAACTTTCCGAAAACTAGTAGGTACTCACACCGACACTCATTACTACTTAACTTCACGCCACTAAATCTCCACTACTCTACTTCTCAATATCCGTCAAACTAAGATTCATCACAACCACTATAATATCCTCCAACATCCACACCATCTACTAAAACCATCTCTATTTTTATACTTCTTCCTACACCCTCCTTTCACTACATTTCAATCCGTACTTTTAAAAATCACTTCTAATTTAACTAATATTCAAAATCTAAGTCTTTTAATGCAGCACCCTTCCGACACAAAACTAGCTCGACCTCAACCTTCACCGAGTCACTGGCGACGGAGTGATTTTAACCGTCCCCACTTCCTACTTTGCTGGATCCAGCTTAATTAAAACAACTGTGGTGATGTTCTGACGTCTCAACCTCACAAAGTGTTTGAGTAGATCTGTATGTTATCCATAAATTACACTCGCACAAAATAGTATACTTAAATTTAGCACAGAAAACAATGCTTTATTAAAATTGAAATGCACTTTCATTCACTTCCAAACATAGCGATAATATATGAGAATTCTTTTGTGTGGTCCTGTAAACGAAGTATAAGTATAATGTATACCATATTTTGTGTGAAACACGTGACATATACTTTTATGTATGTAAAAAATATGTGCCAATTTTATAATAACTAGTGCAATCTGATCATGTTAAAGTGTTCCAATAAGAAAATTTGTATCTAGACGTTATGTATTTGAATAATTTTGTATGTACTTTTACACGAATCATTTGTCCGGTCTCAATAATACATTTCAAGTAAAATTTAATTGGATACTAAATTAGAATTCCGAATTTGGCTTTTCTTCTATGACAAACTTACACAAAAACAGACACACACACACGGTCTAACTCCATGAAACCTGATTTTCCGATCAGATGATTTCAAAACTTGTAAACATAGCAAAAACTCAATTTCAAAAATTTGATCCAAACACAATACTTTCTCTATAATACAGGGTGATTATAAAAAAAACTATCCCGATATATGAGACCATAGCTATCATACCGTCCACAGAAACTGAATAAATGTTTGGTGCAAGGTATTTTTAAGTGTGTACTCAAGAATCATATAAAAAGCAACAAGTAAACTATCAGTTACGGTTACAGTAACAAAATTTAAAAATTTCAAATGGCAACGCCTACTTTTTTTATTGGAATGAGATATCCATAGCCAAAAAATATAAATAGTTTTGAAACGGTACCTGTAGCGCGAAAATCGCCAGCGCTAGACAGACTGAGAAGAAAAGAGAAAACAACTGTGATGTGCCTGCCAGAGTATGACTTTCATTTTATTTTGACATCAGATTTCACACTGAGTCTTCAGCTCTGATTAAAATCAACTGATTCTGCTTCGAAACGAAAAGAAGAGACCAAGGTATGCTTAATTTTGTGTAAGGCTTCTGAATAAGAACTCTAATTTCGTGGTTAATCATAAGACACCTTCATGACCGACGTCAACGTACTAGCAGAAAAACAAGGCATCGTGAAAGGCGTGATGTTTATATTGCTTTCTCGCTGTGTGAACAATATGCTGCTTACAGGGAAACAACGTGGGGGAATTATATATTGTCTCTTCTTCTCGTTTCAAAGCAGAATTAGTAGTATTTTCAATCAGAACCAAAGGCTCAGTGTGAAATCTGACGTCATTAAAAATGAAAGTGGTGCTCTGGTAGGCACATCGCAGTTGTTTTCTTTTTTCTTCTTAGTCTGCCTAGCACTGACGATTTTCATGCTGCAGGTACCTTTCCAACCTATTTACGGTTTTTTGCTATGGAGATCATATTCCAATAAAAAAAGTAAGTATTGCCACTTGAAATTTTTGAAATTTTGTCACTGTAACCCTAACTGTTAGAGTTCAGCTGTTGTTTTTTATACGATTTTTGAGCGCATACTCCAAAATACCTTGCACCAAACTTTTATTCATTTTCCGTGAACCGTATGATATCTACAGTCTCATATCGGTATAGTTTATTTATAATCACCCTGTATATGAGTAACAGAAAATAAAGAAAAGTAAATATACCTCTTTTCTCACAAGATGGATAAAATTATATTGCATTAATTTTTACTTTTCAAAAATAAATGCAATAATATTAAGTGTATGCAATAGGAATAAGAAAAGAAGTATTTTAATAATGAATGGGAAATTTTCACAGTTTTTAAAATTATCTAGATTTTTCATCATTTTCTCAACGCAATATTAATTATGAGAGGATCCAAATATTTATAAATGTAAAAACACATAGCAAAAAACTTAATTAACGATTTTTGGGAGCCCTTCGAAACTGGTAGTATAAAAAGAAAAAAAAAAAAAAATAAAAATAAATAAATAAATAAAAAATACTCGATTTTTCCCTTTCCTGATATGACTCTGTATATTTCTGTGTTTCAAAACGACACACGATCAGAAGTCGTTGCTTTTGTTAATACTCTTAATTCAGCAATGAAAAACTGTCTAAACAGATGTTCAAATTGAAATAAAGCGAAGCAAAATACTAGGAATTCCAATATGTGTTTGAATTCAATTGAGGGAGAATAAAATCGTAGATAATAAACACAGGGTAATGCGAAAAAAGCTCTAAATCTCCCCTTTTGAATTAGATTGAATAAAAAGAAACAACAGCAATTTACCCTCCTTATTTCCTTCAGGGGAAATGGAAACAGAAGTTCCCCGGAATCTCAAGTGCCCGAAAGCGTCATAAAACTGCCTGCAGGGGAACCGGGCGGGGAGACATAGGCAATTTACTGCAATAAGGTAAACTTAAAGTAAAAAGCTCTCAAACATTTCAGATTTAGGCGTGTAATTCGTAAGGAGGGGAAAATATAATGAACGAAAAATAAATAAATAAATAAATAAATAAATAATTGAACTGGGGTAGAAGCCACATAAAAAAAAAAAAAAATCATATATGAGTCGTAATTTCATTTTTTTTTTTTTTTTTTTTTTTTTTTTTTTTAAATCGCTTGGAGCATCAGAAATAAAATTATAAACTCTTTATTTTATATCTGTATCTATTTTTACGTTATCAGTCCTAATCAGTCTTAAATTAAGAAAGAAGTGTGACATCAATGGTTTTAATTTCAATTTAATTTTAATATTAGACATCATTGTGATAATGATGAAATAATACGTTCAATAAACAGTAAAGATCGAATTTTTAAAATATAATTTTCCTCTAATCACTATAATATTTCAAAATAAATATATTACTAAAAAAAAAAAAAAAGAGAGAATTGCTATTACTATACTCGTATATTACTAACTGTGTCCTTGTAAATTTCAGTAATTGTATTTTTAAACTCTTTGTTGCTATCACATAAAGTAATACATAGAATTAGAATCTGAAAAACATTGGTAGTAACCATTTTATATTGGTTTATACTTTCTTTAAAATTGCGTATTTATTTTCAATTATATTTCATCATTGTATAAGGAAATTGTACAAGTTCTAGGAAAAATGGGAATGAAACTAAAATGAAACTAATACTTTGAGTATGATAAAAAAGTTAATAAAGACACTTTGATTAATATTGAGTTTATAATTTAAACAATAGCAATCTATCTATCTATCTATATATATATATATATATATATATATTTTAACGGGAAAAAAAATGTGAACATATTTTAGAAAAATGGCAGAGAAAACTCAGGAATATTTACTTGAAACGTGATAAAAATATTGAAAGGATATTAATTCTAAAGCGATAAAAGCCTCGTAAAATGCACTGAATATCGATACGGTAGTTAACATCTATAAAAACAATCCTTCAAATAAAATAGTAGTTCTTATTATAAAGCTGCGACAATATTTGTTATCCCAAATTAATTGTCATTCATAAATCGAAGTCATTCATTTAAGTTATAATTAAAACGAGACATTCTCAAACATTTAGGTTCTGTTACAAAACTATTACTTTTTTTCAATGTATTTTATTCAAGGATATTTATAATAGTCATAACAGGACAACTCACAAAATATAGAACTGTATTTTGTCAAAACTGTTCCAGTTATTTATTTTTAAATCATTTTTTTTTTCTTCTCAAAACTCACATTTTATAAAATCATATAAATTTTAATGTCCTAAATTTTGTCTCAATGAAATCATTAACTTTTATAGTTTGAATTTTCTTAAAAATATTTAATCAAACAAACAATATTTACGCCATTGTAGTCTATTACTTTGAAATAAGAACCAAAGTAAGTCAATGTAAACATTAGAAAAACATCAAATTGTTTTTCACCATTATTATTATTGAAATAAAATAACGTATATTAATAAATTTTTTTAAAGAAAAAGTTATACATTGTAAAGAAGACATCACATATTCGGCAATGCTTGAATGTAATTTATGATTTATTGCATAATTTTTTATTCTTTATTTACAGAGAAAGGGAGATTTTCTCAGTGGTTATTGTCATTTTTTATTTGTGAGTTTTCTTTCTTAGACATTCAAAAGAAAATTGCAGACAACTTCAATTTCTCTTTTTATAAAAATATGTCTTTGGTAATAAAAAAGTTGAGCGTAAATATACTAACCACATAAATTTCTTATAAATGCATTCTTTTCGGCTTGATACATGTTGCGCAAAAAAAGCAAATGTGCATAAAAATATGAGCAAAAATATTTTTAATTTATTCTTAACTTAATTAGTTTCTTTTATTTATGTAACACTGTTTCTATGTGTCATTTTTTCTTGAAAGCAATTTCCTTATTCGCTTCTAATTTAATCTTTTCCTTGCAAAACAAATTTAAAAAGAAAAATTCAAAATATAATCAATTTTTTTTTAGAAAAAACAATGCTTATCTTAAAATACGAAATACAAACATGAAAATTAAGAGTGTATTTTATGAAGTAGCTAATTAAATTAAGAGAAAGTTTGTCTCTGTTATCATGGTGTCACTGTGTGATATGGTTGTTTATATTTCATTAATATTCATAATTATTTTGCGTTTTTCGTATATTATTGCACGTTTTAATAAAACAATTTGTAATGACTAATTGAGTTTATAAATTTGATAATTATAAGTATTTTTTATGTCTGTAATATTATGATTCTTTGATACATATTTTATTAGTAAAAAAATTCTAAATAGATTAATTTATAAACAATCTTTGTATATGTAATACAATAAAAATACTGTTATAGACAATTTGTTGGAGTAAAATTTTTTTCGATAAATTAATCGAAATAAATAATAACCTACATTTTTACATTAACTTATTTTAATTATTTTCGTTTAAGGCTAGGTGAAGCATATTTATAAATATTTGAGTCATGTATATGACTGTATGAAATATATGTATGTACACTCTTAATAGAATAATAAAATCTGATGTAGCATGAAAAATTATAGAATTTTTATATTTAAAGGTTTTAAAATAATTTTATGATAATAAAAATTGTAAAATTATTCACAAATTTAAGTATATTATTATTCATCTATAATCAAAGAATAATATATTTTATAATAATATCATAAGAAGTTACATAGAAATAATACAAATGAAAAGTTTTCACTGAAACCTAAAATAGCTCGAGATTTATACATAACAGTATATATAGTCTTAATTGGCACATATAAAATATGCTTAGAGCGGTATTTCCTCACTTTAAGCATATAAAATTTTATGACATAAAAATTAGAACTATTCAATAATTTTACAAAATTTGTTCAGTATATAACATTTTAAAGTTATAAAACATCAGTTTCTTAAAAGCTTTGATTCAAACTTTATTTGTCCGCAGTATTCTTTTCATTTTAGAATTTGTTATTACTGCATATTATAACTAAAGTTATGCCCATTGAGAAAACATTTAGTATGCAGATAAATAACTCAATATCACATAATATGTATGAACGCAACTTGGTTATATCTTACTTACAAATACGGAAACAATTGAGGTTTATTTAAATCATAGCTTCTTGAGAAAATCAATTACAAAAATAAGCTATTAAAATCCAAATTTATGTATGTGTGACTGACTATCTCTTCACAAACTACTAAACACAGAAAGGTACTGAAATTACTTAAACATGTGAAATAATGCTAGGAAGCCGATTTACTCTTTAAACTGTCAAAATTACTTTTATTTTAAAAGTCATTAATTACAAATTTTATAATAATTTTATAATTTTCAAATATAACAGCAAATTGGTGTTAATTAAAACGAAATGTTTACACGTTGCTTTTTCTGACATAAAAAGAAAGGTATTTATTTGCACGTTAATAGTAATATTGAAATAAAACATTAAAAATAAAATAAAAATAATGTACATGCTTTTAGAAAATTGACATCATTATAGATTTAAAACTATTACATAAATAATTACGAGATAAAAAAAATAAAAATAAATAAATAAATAAAAAACTTTTTATACACCACGTTTTTTAATTCTTTTGTATAATCATATAAACTTGACAATTCTATGTATAAATAAATACTTTTTTAAAATTTTGCGGCACCTTACAGATTTTTTCCGAACTAACTTTCCATACAAAACAAAATTTACTGAAAATGAATTCAGTTCTGCTTAAATATGGCTAAAAGTATTAAAAGAATGCATTGTCATCGTGTTCTGAGCTGCTCTAAAAGTTTCAAATGTCTAGCTAGTCTGGAAGTTTGTTAAAAATCGATTGCAAGATTTGTACTGGACAAACAAGAAAGAGTGAATAAAAACATGGTAATATGTCATGCTAGCTGAGCCCAATAAAAACAAAGTTAATGCACATTCATTAATTTATTTCGACATAATATCTTATAGCATGTATAAATCTTTGCCGATATGCGAAGAATCCTGCGTCGCTGAATTAATAGGGTGTAGGGGAAGAAACTTGGGTTAATTTCCTATTTCGATATGCAATATATTCATTTAAAGTCATAAAGTTATTTATTATTCAATAAATTCAATTAAATTAGCATAATATATAATATTAACATTTTATTCTTTAATGTTTTAGGGGAAATTTTTACCTCAAAACTTTTTTTTTTTTTTTTTTTTTGTCCATTTTAACAAACATTTCTACAGCTATTACGTATTAACTAAAGGAAAGAAAAAGACCATAAGTTACCTGTTAGGGTTCGTAGAGAGTAAAAGAAAGGCAATTTTATCACTGCTTTTTTTCAACCGAACTTACTGCAGTTATTACTTACTAATTAAGAAAAATACAGTGGGTGTATAATAGGTCTTTGGGGTTTTATGTGCCGAATAATAGAAAAAGATATTTTTATATCACTTTTTACTGATTCCAGTGAATTTTTTTAATTATTGGTTAGTAATTTATAAAATATACCGTGGATTTTAGCTAAACTTTGGAGGTCTGGGGAAAGCAAAGAAAAGGAAAAATAAATAATTTTATAATCGTTAATTTTTTTTTTTTTTTTCGATTTCAATCTAATTTTGTGATATTAATATTTAATAATTAAGACTAAAATACAATGAGGGTTCACTAGGACAGAGAGGAAAAGAAAAAGATCTTTTTTAAATCACTTACCTCTGCCTGCTAGTTCCCTCAATTATACATTAACGCCGTTGTTTATTTATTTATTTATTTTAATATTAGTAAATAATAATTATGTGTAATTTCATTAAAATTAGAAAAAAAAATATGATGTGAAAAACATTTTATTCATCCACTTTGATCCCCCCCCCCCCTACCCCAGATAACCAGCTATGGCTAAATCCCTATTCTTTTTTTTTTTTTTTTTTTTTTTTTTTTTCAAATAGTACGAAACAGATTGCATGAACTTTTGTTGAATTTTTTTTTCTGTTACATCCTAACTCCTTACGCACAGTCGGCAGCAAAATCATTGAAGCACACCTTCACATCCCCCCCCCCCCACATATATATGTACAATAGTATTGATTTATCAAATCTAATAAGGATGATGTTTTTCCTTTATTTCATTTTGTTGTTCAAGAAAATTATATATGTGATGTTGATAAATTTACAGGCAGATCCATAGCATCCCAATGGCGAAGGGGGGGGGGGGGAGCTGTAGTTCAGTTTTAGCTGACATTTATTTATATATGTATAAAAAGATCGTAATTTTAAATAACAATATAAAATGTTTCAGGTATATTGACGATTTATTGCTTGTTAAATTTCATGCTATTGAGGAAAAGGTAAATTTTAGCTTTTATCCAGACTCTCTAAAATTAAAACTTTCTTCCAGTAATCCCATTCATGCCGACTATTTAGATATTAATATAAAAATCAAAGATAATAAAATAATTTCTAGAATTTATGATAAGAGAGATTAATTTTGATACAATAAAGTTCTTACATTTTTCTTCTAATTTGCATTTATCAGTTTTCAGAATTATTTTTTTAAATGGAATTAGACGTGTACATAAACTAAGTTAGGAAACTTCCGGTAAAATTAACGATATGCTACGTGTTTACAAGCAAGCTATTGATCAGAGGTATCCGCGGTTGAATGTAAAGTTTTTGCTCAAAGGTTTAAAATAAAAAGTACCAAAGTGAAGTGATGTGAGTTACCAAATTTGGTGTTGTTTTTCTGGTTTTGACAGGTTTTGGGGGGGGGGGGGTTGCCAGCATAAAACTAGTTTAAACCTCCAGGCAAGTCACAATATTGCCGACTGCCTTCTTCCTTTCTTAAATTTCTTAAGTTACTGTTTCATAAATTTTGTTTCAATTTATGTTTTTCTGCTAATATTTTTGTTGAGTTAGTTTATCCTTTCGTATGTGTTGCAAGTTATAAACTCATAAACTTTGATTTCTTTAAATATGTGTTTTTTAATATATATATATATATATATTATAGTTTTTCACTATCTATCTATCTATCTATCTATCTATCTATCTATCTATCTCTATATATAATTCTGTTTGATCGCTAATTCTTATCATCAACTTACTTTTTTATAAACAGAATAAAGGCTAAGATGATGACTCGACAAATATTTACTTAACAAAACAGTATTAGGTGCACATTTTATAAATACAAATTATTGCTAGCGCTTCATTAATTTAGCTGCCGACTGTATTAACATGACATTCTTTGGTGTTTAACAAGTGTTTCGTTAGTAGTTATTATGAAAATCCTCAATAGAAATTGTATCTAATTGCTGCACCATTTATAATTGCACGATGTTTAACGATTTATGTAAAAAAGATGGGAAATTACATATATATAAACAGGGTGTCTCAAAACTACTGGGACAAACTTTAAGAGGAAATAGGGCGCATCATAAAGATTTAAAATTGTTCAGGAAGCTATATCTGCAAATGTCATCTTAATCCTTTAAGAACCGGCTGTTTTCGGGTAATTTTTAACAGATGATGGGGGTACAAATGTAGAACTACAAGCTCTAAGTTGATGTAAATAACAGCTGAAAGAATGAGGAATACATATCAACCTATGACCCTGAACATCATATTAATCCTTTAAGAAACGTATACTTTTTTTGTTTTACACTTGCCGCCATGTATGATTATTATCGACTGCTCATGTGTAGTCTAGCTTTTTGTTTATTTGTAACTCCAACTACCTTGTAAATTTTACAGTCTTGCCCAATCCATCCTTTTACAAAATCATACACTAGATACAGTATTAAAACAATCAGTGTTTTAAGTACATCGATTAGAAACAATATTATTGCTATGTATATGTTTTATGTAATCATTTGCATGAAAAGGATGTTTGTTAAAAATCAAACGTCACGCCCACATTTGTTAATAAATGTACATAAACACCTGGTTATTAAAAGATTAAAATGACATTTGCGCTTATGGGTTCCTACACAATTCTGAATTCTTACGATATGCTCTATCTCCTCTTAGAGTTTGTCGCTGTAATTTTGAGACACCTTGTATATACATGAGTGGATAGAAAGAATTCATTATTTTACTAGCAAGCTATTTATTTTACTAGCAGGCCATTTATTTTACATTATTTTACTTCGCTGGTCACTATGTATAAATGAACTTTCAAAAGAATTGAACACTATTTATTTTTATTATTATATTATAAATAAAAAACTAAAAAAAAAAAAAAAAAAAAAAAAAAAACTACATTGAAATTCCTCTAAACCTCGCTTCATGAACCCGCTGCTTACGGCAGGGCAGCTCTTTTTCCGCCCGCACTGCATCGGGCCCATATTCCCACTGTCTGCAAAAAGGTATTTCCAGGGCACTTCAGTTTGGATGTGTATCGACGACAGGTGGATCTGCTATTATTTAAGACCTTCGATTTTAAAGATGACTGTATCGCAGCATCTATTAAGTATTTCAGTTTTTGAACCATGTATTTTATAGCCCTCGTTCTTTACATTATATTGTCCTATCATTCCAAGCAATATAATAAATAAAATAAAAAGTAGATTTTTTTAAAAAGGAATTAAATAAAAAAAAATAACCAAACTTAAATTTTAAACAGTTTAGTCCTTTCTACTATAGACTACTTTTTTTCCCCCAATAAATATTATAAATAATAATAATTTAAAAAAAAAAGGATTTATTAAAAAAAAAAAAAAATTTAATGAAAAATGAAAAGTTGTCATACTATAAAAATTATACCTAAACATAACAATTTATTTCTATTGCATTACCATTTGATTTTCAATAAATATATTAAATTTAAAAAAAAGAAAAAGAAAAAAAGATTTCACTTTCAAATGAATGAATGAATTAAACAAAACATAAATAGCGTAATAGCCGTTGCTAAGATACGCAGACGGTTGAAATAAAAGAATAAATTTCAAAAAAATGAAACGTTGAACCTAATATTAAAATAAATAAATAAATAAATAAAAATTTTCAAATTCGAAAAAATCTTGATGAGGTGCACGCCTGTCAAATTTTGTAGCTCTGCTATTAGCAGTGTGAACACCAGAGCGCAGACAGACACAAACATACAGGCACTTCTCTTTATTTATCTAGTTTATTCTAAATTAATATTATATGATAATCTACAGAAATTCCCTTTCAAAAGTCATAACTTGAAATCAATTCTGAAGTTTCCCCTGTAAAGTGAGTTTCACAATAAAACACTTTCATACGGAAAAGCCAGAAAACGAAACATCTTTTAGGAGAAAAGTTGCTGACTTTGCGCAATTCTCTTTTTCTTGCAGGAAAATAATGCTGAGCTAACCTGTCAATTATAAAGTTAAGAACGAATGAAAAAGTGTAGTGAGATATTAGATTCGTTCCAAAGCGGTCGCATACGAAAATCGGCGCCTTTTTCCATGTTGTTCTTGACTAAATAAACTCAAGCCATATGTCATCCGGGACCGGACTACAGACCGGAGCCGGCATTAAGATCATAAATTATACCAATGCTACTCGGCCCGCATTTGAATTTTCAGCTTGCTTTATCTGCTGACAATATGGAATAAATTGTAACCTGTTTCGAAGGAGCACTCAAAATATATATCAAAATTAGTAGGTTCATTTCATTACATTGTTCTCTCTTTTTACCCTTAAAATATTATCGTAGAGTCCACTTTCATTTCTTCAGTATCTAATTACACGGTCCTATTTCGATTTTCAACAGTTATTGTAGTCTAAAAAATTAAAGAAAGTACTATTATTAAACTTTAAAAATACATCAATTAAAGAAATTTAGTTAATTTGTTTGGCCTGTGTATGTTTCTTTGGTGAATTATTTGACGGACTATTCTTCGTTCTCATTTTTTTCTATTACTAACAAAAGGATTATATATGTATATATATATATCTTTATATATATGATAGCTATTTTAACCTTAATTATTTCGCATTTAATAGATACATGTCAAAACCAACATAACAAAAATAAAACTGATTGCAACACATTGCTAAAACTAGCACAAAAATGTTGCGACATATGTTAAGATCCAATAAGAGACAAAAACAATATAAATTACTTACGCCCACTTGAGTAAAAAAGGATCATTAAACGTAATGACGGAGAAAATAAATAAAGGACCACAGAAATAATAATTGGAATAAAAAATGGAGTAATAATTGGGAAAAAAAATGCTTAAAAATAGTATTATCACATCAGGAAGCATGTACTTCATAAAGCTGTGAAAGCTCTAACGATTTCGTAAAACAAAATAGCTAACAATAGCAAATATATATCGTCTATGCCTCGATCGAGCAGCAAAACCATTTTGAATGAGAAATAACATATTAAATCAAATCATTAAGAAAACCAGAAAGAAAAATTGAAAAAAATGAGAGTAACCACATGTGAAAATTTTCAGACAACATGGAGAATAGGAAGTTGCCAACATATTAATGAAATTAAAAATAAATGCTATGCAAACATCGATTAATCGATAAATAATTATCTTCTAAACATTTTTCATTAACGATAAAATTCACTGTGTAAGTATTTAATAAGTTAGTTAAAATTATTTTTTTTCATAAATCAATGAACTTTAAAACTTTTATGTAAAGGAAATACTGACTGCAAAAATTAATTCAGCAGTGAGCCAGCGCCGTCTATCGTTTAGCTAGATAAACAATAACAAGTCATTATAATGTTTAAAAAGGAATATTATAAGCTTAACTAGTCATAATTTTACCTTACACAACATCCTTTATAATTTCTGCACAAATAAATTTCGAACATCTCGGTGCTCATCATCAGTGCCAAATGCTTGTGAATTTTCAAAGTTGCTTATTTCGTGGTGTCGTGGCTCTCTTCGTTTTGCTTCCATTGTTTTGAGTGTGTGTTGCCACACTGCGAGAATAATGCAGTGCTCTCGGTCGTTAACAGCAAGGGGGTTAGTAATTATTTCTATGGCCTCCCGTTTTAAAGCGTAGTGACGATTATTGTATGGGGCTGTTCGCACATTTTTTAGACGATTTTATTTCGCAGTAAGAAAAAATCGTTTGCATGGAGAATTTTATTTTCACAACAGTTATACTTTTGGAAGTTTTATTTATCTTCTGATATTTATAATTTTTGTTTAGATGCAAAAATGCGCTTTTAAAATGGCAGCGGATGGAAGGATAGGTTTCCACTCTTTCCAAAGATAGTTTTTAGTGAAATCGTTATGAAAAGCATTTATCAGGAGAAAAATGTTGCAACAACAGATGAATCTTGGGTCTATTTAAGTGGTTGCAATAAAAAAAGGTCAATTTATTATCACAAAAATGGAGAAAAAAAATTGCTACATGGCTCAAAGCATCAAAAGAGAGTTTTTCTAAAGGATTTATTGCCACTGGTTTTTTCATACAAGCGCATGATAAAAGCAAAAAAATGTGACAAAAATGTCAAAATCAACTCTAAATACTAAGAACATATTTTAATTCCAATTTTTAAAAATGAAAATCCAGATCTTTATCCACGATGCTATCAATCCGTTGAACTGTATCAAGACAAAACAAGCAACCACACATCGCAATCCGCAATTGCTTTTCTAGAAAATAATGGAACAAAAAACGGGAATTAAAACCATACCTTTCACTAACATTCCTGCTAAATCTTCTGATGTATCACTGTTGGATTTTTGTGTTTTTCGACTCTTAAAATCAACATTATCCAAACACCGACCTACAACGCTTTGTGGACTCTGGAAAGCCGTTCAAGAGGAGTAGAAAAATATACCTCTTCCGATATTATAAAAAGCATTATTATCATAGAAATTATGATGTAGAATGTTAGTTAAGAACAAGGGCTATCAAACTGAACAAATAAAAGACGAAATATGAGAGAAATTGCTTCAGTACACTCCATCAAAATCGTCTAAAAAATGTGCGAACAGCCTGTGTATTTTAATAATATTGAGAGAATTTAAATTGATGGGGTTAGAGTTGTGAATAGTAGATAAAGCAGTACATAATTTATTGTATTTTAAGTCTGCACGGTGTTCTTTTTCGCGATCTTTCAGTCTGCGTTTTGTCATTCCTATATAAGATGCATTTTTATTACCATTAGTGTGTTCAAAATTTATTTTATAAATGCCTGCAGTAGATTTGTAGTTAATATTATCTTTTTCATTTCGGATGTGCTGAAAGAGATTTTTATTCGGTTTGATAGAAATATTTACATTTAGTTTTTTGGCTTCATTTTTTTTTTTGATACTAGCACCGTTACATAAGGGGATGGAAGTAGTAAAAGTGGATTTTGTTTTTTGGGCATTGTTAATTCTATTTAAGGTTTTAATACATTTTTTATAAAGTTTGTTTTCGAGATTTTTAGAGTAATTAGCGTTAAGGTCGATTTTTTTAATATAGTTGAGTTCATCTTTAAGTAATTTTTTATTGGAACAAACGAGGATTGCGCGGTTAATGTAAGAACGGAGAGCAGAATATTTATATGAGAGGGGGGTGTTACAGTTTTTATTTATAATTTATGAATTAGCAGTTGGTTTTCTGTAGATTGTGGTATCAAAAGAGTTATTAGGGTTTTTTATAATTTTAATTTACAGAAATTTAAGGAATGATTAATTTCGTTTTCCATAGTGAATTTAATTTTATTATCAAGAGTATTTAAATCTGTTAAGATGTTAGCAGTATTAATAGAATTTGGAATAATGGCGAAGACGTCGTCCACATAACGGGTCCAAATTTTACATTTTTTGATAATATTTTCAGCGGAATTTTCTAAATGACGTAACTTTAATTCGGCGATAATGCCCGATATGGGAGAACTCATTGGGACTCCTTGGGTTTGCCGGTAGATATTTTGATTAAACGTAAAGTATGATCCATTCAGGAGGAGGTTGCTGGCGCGAATTAGTGTTTCATTAACTTTGTTGTTTCCATAGATTTCGGTAATTTTTGTATTGATAATGTGGGTAATTTCAGGGATATCGATAGATGGATATAAGTCTTTAACGTCGAAATTGACTAATTTATTTTCATAGTTTAAGTTAGTGTTACGGAGTTTGTGAAGGAAAATTTCGTTGGGGTTAATTGAAAAATCAGAGGGAGGGAGAAGGGATTGATAGATGCTTCTCATGAATTTTCATGAATTTTCATTTTCATGAAAATTGCGCTGAAAATATTAGCAAAAAATGTAAACTTTGGACCCATTATGTGGACGTTGTCTTCGCAGTTATTTCAAATTCTATTAATCCCGCTAATATCTTAACAGATTTAAATACACTTAATAATAAAATAAAATTCACTATGGAAAACGAAACTAATCATTCCTAAATTTTCTTGATAATAAAATTATAAAAAACCCTAATAACTCTTTTGATACCACAATCTACAGAAAACCAACTGCTAATTCAGAAATTATTAATAAAAACTGTAACCCCCCCCCTCTCATATAAATATTCTGCTCTCCGCTTTTACATTAACGACGCAATCTTCGTTTGTTCCAATAAAAAATTACTCAAAGATGAACTTAACTATATTAAAAAATCTGCCTTAACGCCAACTACTTTAAAAATCTCGTAAACAAACTTTATAAAAAACGTATTAAAACCTTAAATATAATTAACAATGCCCAAAAAAAAAATCCACTTTTACTACTTCATCCCCTTTTGTAACGGTGCTAGCATCAAAATAAAAAATGAAGTCAAAAAACTAAATCTAAATATTCCTATCAAACCGAATAAAAACCTTTTTCAGCACATCCGAAATGAAAAAGATAATATTAACTACAAATCTTCCGCACGCATTTATAAAATAAATTTTGAACACACTAATGGTAAAAATGCATGTTATATAGGAATGACAAAACGCAGACTAAAAGATCGCGAAAAAGAACACCGTGCCGTCTTAAAATACAATAAATTATCTACTGCTTTATCTACCACCCACAACTCTAACCCCATCAATTTAAATTCCCTCAATATTAATAAAATAGACCCGTACAATAATCATCACAACGCTCTAAAACGGGAGGCCGTAGAAATAATTACTAACCCCCTTGCTGTTAACGACCGAGAGCACTGCGTTATTCCCGCAGTGTGGCACTCAAAAGAAAGGACACTCAAAAGAAAGGAAGCGAAACGAAGAGAGCCACGACACCACGAAGTAAGCAACTTTGAAGATCCACAAGTACTTGGCACTGATGATGAGGACGGAGATGCTCGAAATATATTTGTGCAGAAATTATAAAGGATGTTGTGTAAGGTAAAATTATGACTAGTTAAAATAATAAGTCAGTTAAATTAGTTCAGGTTTAAACAAGCAAATGCGATTAGGATTATTAGTTATAGAAGAAGTTTTAACTTAATGAATTATGTGAATTTGTGGCACCATTTAATTAATTACTTTTATTTTTATATAGTTGATCTTAATAATGTTAAACCTAAATTAAGTATTCTTAGTCTTAAAGTATTAACAAGAATTAAATGTTAAGTTGTATTAAGACCCAAACACAAGCAATAATCTGAAAAAGTATATATGTAATGATAAGCAATACAAGGCAATCTTCAAATATTAAAGTTTTTATTTTAATTCTTTGAATTTTTTTAAATATTATTAATATATATATATATATATATATTTAAATTGGATATTTTTACAAATTAAACGTAGGAAGCCACTAATAGCCAAATGCACTCAATTAAATCTAACGAAAAAAAGAGTTCATAATTCACGTATCAACCAGAAAAAACAAGAATAAGAGTAATGATGTAACTTGCAATAGCAATAATCCCTTCCATTTTTTAAATAATTTAATTCAACAACAAACCCTCCCAACCAACCAGCCAAACAACACCACCCATCCTCCTTAATCAAACATCTGCGCACCCATCCACCACATTTAATTTATTTTTTTTATTTATTTTTTTTTTATGCAGAGACATTTAATGATAAACTATAGAATGAATAAATGTTTTGGGGATAAGCCATTTTTTTAGCAGAATTAATGATGTGGATGATATTTTTGTTTTTATACCTAAATGAACAAAGATTATGTATGCAAAAGAGGTGATTGAGAATGATATTTCTGTAAACGGAGATATGAAGACAATAATGAAAATGTGTCAATTTACTTTGGAACAAAAATCTTGTCTTTTGTCATAAAGATCCGTATAAATTTTACTACCTTCAAGTTTGTTTTAAATCTAAGAAATTAATGCATTTGTTGTTAAGTAGATTATGAGTTAAGGTAAGGTGAGGAGTATATTCTAATTTGATTGAATGAGGGGAAAAATTGACATAAAAAATTATAATGTCATCGATGTACCGTTAAAAATAGACATTTTCATTACACAAGCCCTGTTCATAATGGTAAAGGTATAAGTCAGCTAACAAACTCGAGCTACATCCTCCTTATGGAATACCGACTCTTTGAATATAAATTTTATTATTATGTAGAATGTAATTATTATGAATAATAAAATTTAAAAGTGTCTTAAATGGTGTTACAGAAAAGTGTTTAGGTAAAGATATTTGACTTTTAAATCTTTCAAAAAGACTAAAGATGATTTGATGAAGAAGATCTGTTAAATTAATATTATTAAACAGGTCAGCAAATTCATATGTCATAATATCAGTGACATTGTTCATCGATAAGACTTTAGCTTTAAGTTGATAGCTATTTTTAAGGCAAAAGAAATTTTTTGATTTACTAATTAAGTCATAGATTTGTTTGAGAATTTCAAGGAGAATTCTGTTAGCATTATGATTGTATGTATTACAACCAACTGTGACTGTTCTATATTTAGTAGGAGTTTCGGAAAATTTAGGAATAAGTACAATATATGGATATTTAAAATTATTAAATGGAAGTTTTAGTAATCTATAAAAGCAATGAATTTTTCGGTTATTATTTTTAATGTCATTATTGGTAGGATGAAAGTTATGGAATTACTGAGTAAAGAAAGATAATAGTGTTTACAGATTATAGCAAAATTATTTGGAGTTTTATCAACATAAGTAATAACAAAGTATTGTTGCAATTCTTTAATAGATTTAAAGAGATTTGATTTATTATAATGAGTGATTTTTGAACGATTATGAATTAATGCAGCTTTAAATTTAGAAATCACTAAAAATTTCCATTGATTAAAAAATTCAATAGGTTTATTATAAGAGAGGGAGATTTTATAAATAAACAAATTAATATAATATGATAACTGTTGTAGAATATGTGAAATATTAGTTTTTGAAGGGTTGGTTTTTTGGTTGGGTTTTAAGTCGCACTAGTGCTGCGCAGATGGGCAATTAGATTTTGAAGGAAGTCGATATTTAGTACCACAATCCATACATTTCTGTAATTTAGAGTCATTAATGATTTTAAGATTACCAGTTATTATATGTCCATGGTCCCTGTCACCATATTTTACATAAGAGGGATCATCACAACTACAAGTCACATCAGAAGGTAAATTAGAGACTGAATTATAGTTAAAAAGCAAGCGTCCAAGTGTAATAAGATATTTAAAAGTGCGAGAAATATGTATATCTTTAATTGGAAACATGCAAGATTTATCATTAGTAATGTATGAAATATTTATTTTATTAAAAATTTGATTTGAAAAAAAAATATGTATATATATATATATATATATATATAATAAGCTGTGAATTAGATTGGATTTTTTGAGGGTTTTTTAGAATTTAAATTGAAGTGTTTTAGTCTGTATAATAGTATATCATGGAATATATCAGAAAAATGTTGATTATAACATTGGTTTTTAAAGACATTTAAGTAATTGGTATACGTATATATACATCCCAGTATGTGGGTAATTTCCTGCATATAATACGTAGGTCAGATAAATCTCACTCAAACATTTTAGCAAATAAATAACATTCTATTAGTTTTACGTGTCCTTAAGGATTTTTTTCCCTAAAATATAAGATTTGAAAAGTGGCTTAAATTATTGAATCTCCTAATTAAATACGTGGCATGGGAAAAACCCCTTATGAAATTTCAACTCTGAAAAATATCTCGAATCTTGCATATTCTTTTGACGATAATTTGATTAATTTTTACTTTATTCAAATGAAATTTTAACATACGTTGCACAATGTATCTAGATTTCAACTTATGTAACAAAACAATTTCTGTCTTTAGCGCATGCGCAGTTAAAAAAATACCAAAAAAAAAAAAAAAAAAAAAAAAAACTCATATCTCAGCGAAAATTACAAGTGTAAATCTTATGTTTCAGAATGGTAATTTTCAAATGTTTTGTCATGTTTTCTAAAAATTTTGTAAAATTTTGTTGAAATCCATTCTTGCTATAAGCAAAAAAGATTTGGCAGATGTGGTTCTGTGAGATATCTTGCCAAATTCTGTCCAATTGGTGCGTTAGAGTGGCAAAATCCCGAGCTGGTTGTAGGACCCTTTTCATGATGCTCCAAACTTCCTCAGTGGGAGAGAGATCCGGGGAATTTGCTGGACAAATTAGTGTTAAACAAGGAAGAATACAAGCAGTAGAAATTATTTCTGTGCGCGGACAAGCATTATCATGCTGAAATATACGATCAGGATCGCGCGATATGAAGGGAAACCCGTCAACGTACAGCTGTGCTGCAGAGATGCCACGGATGACTACCAAAGGGGTCCTGCTATAAAACGAAATGATACCCCAGAACATCATTCCTCGTTGTCGGGCCGTATGACTGGCGACAGTCAGGTTGGAATCCTTTTCTTTTCTGGAGGCGTCTCCAGACGCGTTTTCGCTGGCCATCTGGGCTCGAATCGGAATGGGACTCATCACTGAACACAATTCGACTCCATTCAGTGACATTCCTGTTCAAACGATCCCTATTTCACTCCAAACGTGCTTGTTGCTATACTAAGTTTAATAGTAGTCCGCACAAGGGGCTCCGTGAGCTCAACCCCATTTCTCTGAGCCGTCTATTAGTGATCTTTTAAGTCACTGAAGTACCAATTGACCGTAGAATCGATGATGATGATGAATTTTAGCTTTGAGTACCGCTCTGACGATTGATAGGTTTTTACGTTCTATCCTCTCTCGAGGACGACCGCCTCCTCCGTGACGTTGTGTTCGGCCAGGATTCACCCATTCCTGTCAATATCATCTAATAGTGGCATCGCTCCAATCCAATTGTCAAACAATTTGCAGATTAGACCAACTAGCTTCTTTGAGCCCAACTGCACACCTCTCACAAATACTGACATCTGCGCATATTGTTTGCGCACCTGTATGTGAGGAATAGTTTCTGCCTTTCTGAGTAGACAGAATAAAATTCTCGGAGAATTTATGATCTGGAATCAACATTTCTCATTTTAATTCTCTATCAATTGCGCAATTAAGATGCGCTGCAGTGTCGCATGCTCATTCGGTGGCAGCCAAACTTTAGAAATTTGCATTCTTCACCAAAACCTGTATGCATGTCAATTTGTGTCCAGTTTGCATGACTCCTTCTTGGTGCGTCGTTTTTTTTTTTTTTTTTTTTTTTTTTTTTGGTTATAGTATGTATATATATATTTTATATCCTAAAAAGGAAAGCAAATTTGCTGAAAACATTGATTTAAAAAATTTCATGGATTTAAATAACCTATCACATGAGGTATCACAAGTGGGTTCCGGGGGCCCTGGGGGCCCTACGTGACCCAAATTTCACTTTTTTAAATCGAAACCATATGTTTTCTTTGCAGAATCATGTTAAATGGAAAAAAATGTTTTTAAATTATGTACTGCTTATATATTTTGCAGTATAGGGGACCCCGAGGGCCCTATTTTTATGTCGTGTTTCATAAGTCTGGATACACAAAAATATCTCGAAAGGCAAGCAAATTTGCTGAAAACATTGATTTCAAAAGTTTAATGGATTTAAATAATCTATCACAAGGGCATCACAAGTAGTGCCCACGTGACACAAACTTCATTTTTTCAAATATTAACCATATGTTTTCTTTGCAGAATTGTGTTAAGCGGAAAAAATCTGTTTAAAATCATGTACTACTTTCATATTTTGAAGTATAGGGGGTCCCAGGGGCCCCTATTTTTATGTTGTGTTTTATAAGTCTGGGTACACCAAAATATCTCGAAAAGAAAGCAAATTTGCTGAAAGCATCACAAAAGTTTCATGGATTTAAACAATCTATCACATGAGGTATCACAATTCGGCATCGGGGGCCTCTGAGAGCCCCCAAGTGGCACAAACTTCATTTTTTTAAGAATAAAAGCAATCCTTTTCCTTTGCAGATTCGTGTTAAGAGGAAAAAATCTGTTTAAAATCATGTACTGCTTTTATATTTTGCAGCATAGGGGTTTTGGGGATCCCTTTTTACTTTCTTCTATATGTAATATAGAGAAATTATTGGATTCGCGAAAATTTTCGACCTCCTTTTTTTGACGGATCTACACGTTTTGGGATGTCCTGAACACGAATTGATAGTTTTTAGAAAATGTCTGTCTGTCTGTGTGTCTGTCTGTCTGTGTGTCTGTATCATTTTTTTTGTGGACGCTGTATCTCACGAACCCATGAATGAAATTTAACCAAACTTGGTATTTAGTTGCACCCTGACATGAACTGGTGCCCATTAGATTTGGGGATCAATAGCTCAACAGGTGGCGCTGTGATCGCATTTTATGCAAATTTTTAACATGGCAGCATAGGACAAAATTCCGTATAAATGGGCATAATGAGAGTTATTTTAAACTTGTGATTGTAAAATTAATATGAATTATTTATTTGTAGTAGTTAACTAGGAAAAAAAATTTGTGCATGGGGGGGCATCGGTTCCCCCCCTGGGGAGTAAGTACCTCCCCGGGAGGGTTAAATTTTGAAGATGGGTATCATTCGAAAGATCTGGTCAATACCTTTAAAACGAATGGCTGAACCATAAATCTGTGATAATTTAAAACAAAGTTATCGATTTTTTTTTACTTTTAACAAAACCCGACATAAACTGGTGCTGATTATATTTGGGGATCAATAGCTCAACAGGAGGCGCTGTGATAGCATTTTATCTAAATTTTTAACATGGCAGTATTGGACAAAAATTCGTATAAATATGCATAATAAGAGTTATTTTACACTTGTGATTGTAAAATTAATATGAATTATTGATAATAGTAGTACGTAACTAGGAAAAAAATTTTGTGCATGGGGGGGGGGCATCGCTTCCCCCCTGGGGGGAAGTACCCCCCGTGGGGGGTAAATCTTGAAGATGGGTATCATTCGAAAGATCTCGTCAATACCTTTAAAACGAATGGTTGAACTATAAATCTGTGATAATTTAAAACAAAGTTATCGATTTTTTTTCTTTTAACCAAAAAAAAAAAAAAAAAACGGAAAAAAATTCGATTTTTTTTTTTTTTTTTTAATATTGTTAGTGATTGAATATGTATTAATTTTTACAAAAAAAAAAAAAAAATTAAATCTTTTTTTTTTTTTTTTAAATATTGTTACTGATTGAATATGTATAGCAAAATATAGAAGAAAGTCTTGTGGTGGCCACAACATACTAGTTTTATATTGTAGCAAAAAATTTAGAAATCCCAGAATATCTCAGTAAAAAAAAAAAATTCTCTGAACATGTTAATTTCAAAAGCTTCGTGCATTCGAATGAGCTATTACATGAAGTATCATGGGTGGACCCCACATGACACAAATTCAACTTTCTCAAACAGAAATCAAACTTTTTCTTCATAGAAAATTGTTAAGTGGAAAAATCTATTTTAAATGATGTATTTATTATTATATATTTTTTTTTACTAAAGTGTTAAGGGCCTTAGAGCCCCGTCTTATATTGTAAGAAAAAACATGAAAATCCGAAAGTATCTTAATCAAATGAAGTATTACATGAATTAACGTATGTGGGCCCACAGTAGCCCTAGGACCCCACATTATACAAACTCCATTTTTTTCAAATGATAAATAGGCTTTTTCTTCACAATATCGTATTAAGAAAAAGTATGGTTCAAAGAAAAGGTATGGATTATTGTATGTAAATGTATCTCAGAGAAAAGTTTCCGTTTGAAAAAATAAAATGTTTGCCCTGATAGATCATTTGGATGCACGACACTTTTGTAATCACTGAGTTTGAGCGAAATTGCTTTTTTATTGAGATATTTTGGGATTTTCAGATATTTTATTACTACATAAAAATAGAGGCCCTGGGACCCCCTAATTATAAAAAAAAAAAAAAAAAAAAAAAAAATACATTTTTTAATACACATTTTTTTTTCTCTTAAAATGATTTTATCAAGAAAAACGAATGATTTCACTTTGAAAAAAAATTAATTTGTGTCAAGTGGGCCCCTGGGGTCCCATTTATGATACTTCATACGATAAATTATTTGAATGCACAAAAGTTTTGAAATGAATATTTCCAGCGAAATAGTATTTTTATTAAAATATTTTGGGATATCCGAATTTATTATTACAACATAAAATCGGGGTCCCTGGACTCCTATTCTGCAACATGTAAAAAGCGATACATGACTTAAAACAGATTTTTTCTGCTTTATCCGATTCTGTGAAGAAAAAGTATGGTTCCTATTTGAAAAACTGAATTGATGTCATTTGGGGCCCCCCAGGGGCTCCGGGGTCTTACGATACTTCAAATAATAAATCATTCGAATACAGGAAACTTTTGAAATTAATGCTTTCAGAGAATTTTTTTTTTTATTGAAGTATTTTAGGATTTCCAAATTTTTGTATTACAACATAAAAATAGGGGCCCCAGGACCCCCTATGCTGCAAAATATAAAAGCAGTACATGATTTTAAACAGATTTTTTCTGCTTAACACGATTCGGCAAAGAAAAAATATGTTTTTACTTAAAAAACTGAAGTTTGTGAAACGGGAGCGGGGTGGGGGGGGGGGGCTACAGGGGGCCCCGGGGTCTCATGATACTTCAGATAATAAATCATTCGAATACAGGAAACTTTTGAAATTAATGTATTCAGAGAATTTTTTTTCGTTGATGTATATTAGAATTTCCAAATTTTTGTATTACAACATAAAAATAGTAGCGCCGGGTCCCCCTTTGCTGCAAAATATAAAAGAAGTACATTATTTTAAACAGATTTTTTCTGCTTAACACGATTCTACACAGGAAAAGTATGGTTTCTATTTTTTAAAAAATGAAGTTTGTGCCACTTGGGGGCCCCCGATGCCCAATTGTGATACCTCATTTGAAAGATTGTTTAAATCCATGAAACTTTTGAAATATGTTTTCAGTAAATTTGTTTCCATTTCGAGATATTTTGGTGTATCCAGACTTATGAAACAGACAAAATAAAAAAAATAGGGGCCCCCGGGTCCCCTATGCTGCAAGATATAAAAGCAGTACATGATTTTAAACAGATTTTTGTCCGCTTAACATGATTCTGTCAATGTTTTCAGCAAATTTGCTTTCCGTTCGAAATATTTTAGTGTATCCATGCTTATGAAATACCCTGTATACATATCTTGTAAGTTTATATTATAATTTATTACTTCAATAGCCTCTTTCCAAATTCAGTTTTTTTTTCTCGTCTTAATATTTGTTTCTTGTGATACAATGCTAAAGATTAGAGGCAAATTTTGTTTCTCAAAAAAAAAAAAAAAAAAAAGTAGCAATTTCCTTTTTATTTTTTACAGTTATGTTTTGAAAAAAAAATATTTTCTAATTTATTATGTTATAAAGCCATTTTGAAAACCTTTCATAATTATATTGATTAATTTTAGAAAAAATTGTGGTTGAAGTATAAGAGAAGTAATATATGTATAGGTATTATGATATTCGTACAGAAACAAAATTTAAACAACATGCATTGTTTTAAATAGAAAATGCACCATGAAAAATTGGCCTTTTTTTTTTTTTTTTTTTTTTTTTTGTTTGTTTGTTTGTTAAAATAAGATATCTGTACAGCTCTACTCAAGTAAATTGAATAAAAATTAAACAACGAAAAACATATCGATTAGTTTAATTGTTGAATTTTCAGTAGCTGAGAAACATGAAAATATTTTAAAAAGTAACATAAAAAGTAAAAAAAATAATATTGAGATGTTTAGCTATAATAAACACTTTCATAAAACCTGGATTAAAAAAAATATTTAATTAATTTAACAATTGTCCATTTGAGCACAGCACTTCTGTAGCTGTTTTGACTTAACTTGTGCCTTATCATTATAATAATAAGAAAGTACCACAGAACTGGCGTTTTAAAGTAATAAGTACAAAACTTTGAATAGTGGCTTTGAATTTGAAACATTTTATGGTGTTTATTCAAAGTTCTGTATTTATTAATCATTATAGATACAGGATTTTAAAATTTCTTTCTTAAAGGGTAAGTGTAAATTAAATATGTAAATTTGTAAATAAAATGCTGTGTCTAAAATGCGTGAGCGTATTGCTACTAAGTGCGTGAAGTTAACAGATACATGGAGAATAAATTTAAAGTCATTGTGCCTAAATGCGACGTGATTTTTGGTAAGTTTATCGCATTTAGGAAACTTATTCCATTTTAGTAAACAAATAAGTATGAAAAGAAAGAGAAAATGGTTGAACATTACACTCGTAGTTCTAAACTTGTGTTTTGTGTCATTTCTTTTTAAGAAATTTAAAAAATGTCTGTAATTTATGAAAAAATATACCAGCGTCGCATTTAGGAAATTTTTGTCGCATTAAAGGTACTATATCCTAAGTGCGATGTTCAAACTCCCTAATTGCGATAATGCATTTAATGTATGGAAGTTGCTTGAATGTTATTAACACTTTCCAAAGCAGGTTGAAAACTGTTACGGTTTGGGTCTGTCCGTCTGTCTGTCCGTCTGTCTATCCGTCTGTCCATCCCTACGTCTGTCCGTCTGTCTGTCCGCGCACTAACTCCCGTAAATATCCATGGAACTTGTTGAAACTGATATATATTATTCAAGTTCCTTATAACATGTTCCCTATTGAAAATGGAATGTGTACCTCCACTGGTTTGTATACAGGAACACCCGAAAGTATTCCAAAGCATTATGTTCTATGGAAGGAATTTTCATAAATCATATTTTATTACCGTTACTTTATACATATCTTGATGAAATTGAAATATGTTATTCAAAATTACTATCGGATGTCCCCCATTGAAAATGGAGTAAATACCATCATTAGTTTGAATACAGGGAAACTCGAAAGTATTCCCTAAAGCACTGCGTTCTAATAGAGATATTTCTATAAGCCAAACTTTAAAAACTTTACTTTGCACAAATCTTAATGAAATTAAAATATGTTAGTCATATGCACTAAGGAATGCTTTCCATAGAATAAAGTATGATTAGCGTTAGATTTACAGGGCCAAACAAAAATATTCAGTTACACTAAGGGCTATTGCAAATTTGTTGGAAATGCAGTTTCGTTTACATTAAACGTTTTTATTACTTTCTAAATGTTTTTAACACTTTCCAACGAAGTTGAAAGGTTTTAATATCTTCGGTTTGTCTGTCTGTCCGTTTATCGGCTGCCTGTGCGTTTGTCTGTCCGCGCTTTAATTAGCGTTATTACTTATGGAATTTCTTGAAACTGATACATATTATTAAAGTTTAGTATAGGATGTTCCCTATTGAAAATGAAGTGTGTACCTCTACTAGTTAGTTCACAGGGGCACCCGAAAATATTCCAAAGCATTGTGTTCTGTGAGAGGTATTTTTATAAACCATATTTCATTACCGTTACTTTACACATACTTTAATAAAATTGAAATGTTATTCAAGTTCACTATCGGATGTTTCCCACTGAAAATAGGGTAAATACCTTCACTGGTTTGTATACAGGGACACCCGAAAGTACTTCAAAGCATTGCGTGCGATGAGAGGTATTATTATGAACTAAATTTAGATTCCTTTATTTTACTCAAATTTTAATGAAATGGAAATATGTTATTCATATGCATAAAAGAATGCTATCTACAGAATGTAGTATGATTAGCATTAGATTTACAGGGCCACACAAAAATATTCAGCTACATTGATAACTTTTATTGAAAATTTGCTGGAATTGTATTTTCGTTTACATTAAGCGATTTAACAGTTTTTAACATTTTTTAAGTCTGAACGTGTTTTCAATTTTTGTATCTATCTGCCCGACTATCCATTTGTCTATCTGTTCGTCTACCGCACTCATCGTCCGTAAATATTTTCTGAATTTTAAAAATATTATATATGTTGTTCATATTCACTATTGAATATTCCTAAATTAAAAGGGCATTAATAGGTCCTATACAACTTTTTTATGTACACGGACACGCAAAAAAATGCCAATGGATCGCATTTTAGGAGATACATTTTTATAATTTACATTTTAGGAACTTTCTACTGTAAAATCATAAAGAAATTGATACTTATTGTTAATTTGCTAAAATAACGTTTTGTATAAAATATGGTTTTGTTAACCTTAAGATTTACAGGGCTACACTGAAATTTTCAGATAGATTAAAGGCTGGAATTACAATCTAAGGGCTACGTTTCCTATTCTGTTAAGCATTTTTAACACTTTAAAACAATGCTTAAGAATGATTAGGAAATCAATTAGTCTGTCTGTATGCCTTTCAGAACTACTGTCTGTTTGTTGTGTGATAACGTAGGTACAGAACTTTGAAAGTTATAAGATACAACAATTACGTACAGTTGGAAAGTGTTAATAATCATTGCGTAATGCATGATTTTTCGTCTTTTTTTTAGTTTATAAAACATTAAATACCACATAACTATTTGAAGATAAAGTGTTGTGTAACTCTGCCTTTAATAGTGTGTGAAACTCTTCCTTTTTATTAACAGTGTATGGAACTTTGTGTGGAACTCTGTTGTTTGTTAAGAGTGTGTAACTCATCTTTTTTTTTTTTAACAGTGTGTGTGTGTGTAATTCTGTGTGTATTGCTGAACTTTTCTAACAGTGTACGTAACGCTATGTGAAACTGACACTGTGAGTGTAATCCTGTATGCAATTAACAGTGTGTGTGTGTGTATATCTTCTTTCTTATTAACAGTGTGTGTAACTCTGCTTTTTATTAACAGTGTGTGTAACTCCTCTTTTTTGAACATTGTGTGTGTAACACTGTGTGCATCGCTGATTTTTTGCTAATAGCGTGTGTAATTATACTTATGTGTAACTAACAGTGTGTGTGTAAACCTGTATGTAATTAAAAGTATGTGTGTAACTCTGCCTTCTTATTAACTCTGTGTGTGTAACTGTTTCTATAATTCTGCCTTTTTGTTAACAGCGTGTGTAATTCAATTTTTAATTCTTTTTTTTTTTTTTGAACAATGTGTGTAACTCTGTGTGTATCACTCATTTTTTGCTAACAGTGTGTGTAATTCTATGTGTAACTAACAGTGCGTGTGTAACCCTGTATATAATCAGAAGTACGTGTGTAACTCTCTGTGTAATTCTGCCTTCTTTTTAACTAACTGTGTGTAACTCTGCCTTTTTATTAACTGAGTATGTAAATCTGTATAATTCCGCCTTTTTATTAACAGTGTGTGTAACTCCGTATGTAAATCTCTTTTTTTTTTCCTTTTTTTTTTTTTTTTTTTTTTTTTTTTTGTCAATGTTTGTAAAGCTGTGTGTACTGCTAATTTTTTGCTAACAGTGTGTATTTAGCTCTGTGTGTAACTCTGCCAGTTTGTGTGTAATTGTTTGTGTAACTTTGCCTTTTTCTAACAGAGTGTGTAACTCCGTGTTTAACTCTTCTTTTCTGAACAGTGTATGTGTAACTCTGTTTGATTCCATGAATATTTACGGGAGATAGAACACAGACAGACAGACAAACCTAAGTCATTAACACTTTTCAGGTTTGTTGGAAAGTGTTAAAAACTTATAGAAAGTGATAAAAACGCTTAATGTAAACGAAAATGCAATTCCAGCAAATTTCCAATTAATACCCCTTAATGTAGCTGAATATTTTTGTGTGACCCTGTAAATTTTATGCTAATAGTATTGTATTTTATGGAAGACAGTCTTTTGTGCATATGAATAATATATTTTAATTTTTTTAAGACTTGTGCAAAGTAAAGTCATTAAAATTTGGTGTTTAGAAATACCTTCCATAGAACGCAATGCTTTTAAATACATTCGGATGTCCCTGTATAGAAACCAGTGATGGTATTTACTTCAATTTACTTGGGGAACATCGACAGTGGACTTAAATGATATATTTCAATTTCATTAAGATTTGTGTAAAGTAAACGTATCAAAATACGGTTTATAGAAATATCTCTCATGGAACACAATGCTTTGGAAAATTTTGGGTGCCCCTCTAGACAAACCATGAGAGGAATTCACTCCATTTTCAATAGGGAACATCCGATAGTGAATTTGAATACGATTCATCAGTTTCAAGAAATTCCATAAATATTTACGGGAGTTAGAGCGCGGACAAACAGACAAACCGATGTCATTAACGCTTTTCAACCTTTTTGGAAAGATTTAAAACAAGAAAGAAAAATCATGCACTACGCTCTGGTTATTAATACTCTCCAACTGTACGTGCTTATTGTATCGTATAACTTTCAATATTCTTTGCCTGCATTATCAAACAAAAGACAGAAGACCAGAAAAATAATTATAAGATAAAAAAAATTTTATAAACCATGTTTTTTAATTTTCTGTTGAATCATATAAACGCTACTGAAGGCAGCCGGAACCCCAGCAATTGGATAAAAGTATTAAAAAAATTCCTTGCTATCGTCTTTTGAGCTATTATAAAAGTTTCAAATGGCTATCTAGCCGGGAAGTTAGTTAAAAGTTGATTGCAAGCTTTGTATTGGAAACGCTGCCGAAGGCAGCAGGGTCCCGAAGCAATTGGATAAAAATATTTTTAAAAAGCATTTTCACCGTATTCTGAACTGTTCCGAAAGTTTCAAATGTCTAGCTACTCGAGAAGTTAGTTAAATAAATTTTCTGTTGAATCATATGAACGCTGCCGAAGGCAGTAGGGACCTGAAACAGTTGACTAAAAGTATTAAAACAAAATGTATTACCACCGTGTTCTGAGCTATCCTGAAAGTTTCAAATATCTAGCTAGTTGGGAAGTTAGTGAAAAATCGATTGCAAGCTTTGTACTGGTAACGCTGCCGAAGGCAGCAGGAACACGAAACAGTTGGCTAAAGGTATTTAAAAAAATGCATTTTTACCGTGTTCTGAACTATTCTGAAAGTTTCAAATGTGTAGCTAATCGGGAAGTTAGCTAAATAAATTTTCTGTCGAATAATATAAGCGCTGCCGAAGGCAGTAGTACCAGAAGTAGTTGACTAAAATTATTAGAAAAATGTATTGTCACCGTGTTATGAACTGTCCTGAAAGTTTCAAATGTCCATATAGTCGGAAAGTTAGTGAAAAATTGATTGCAAGCTTAGTACTGATAACGCTGCCGAAGGCAGCAGGAACCCGAAACAGTTGTCTAAAGGTATTAAAAAATGCATTTTCACCGTGTTCTCAACTATTCTGAAAATTTTAAATGTTTAGCTAGTCGGGAAGTTAGTTAAATAAATGTTCTGTCGAATTATATAAGCGCTGCCGAAGGCAGCGGGACCTGAAATAGTTGACTAAAATTATTAGAAAAATGTATTGTCACCGTGTTGTGAGCTGTCCTAAAAGTTTCAAATGTCTAGCTAGTCGGAAAGTTAGTGAAAAATCGATTGCAAGCTTTGTACTGATAACGCTGCCGAAGGCAGCAGGAACCCGAAACAGTTGGCTAAAGGTTTTAAGAAAATACATTTTCACCCTGTTCTGAACTATTCTGAAAGTTTCAAATGTCTAGCTAGTCGGGAAGTTAGTTAAATAAATTTTCAGCCGAATCATATAAGCGCTGCCGAAGGCAGCGGGACTTGAAATAGTTGACTAAAATTATTAGAAAAATGTATTGTCACCGTGTTGTGAGCTGTTCTGAAAATTTCAAATATCTAGCTAGTCGGGAAGTTAGTTAAAAATCGATTGCAAGATTTGTCCCTGACAAACACACAAACAAACCCACAAACAAATCCACAAACAAGAATCGAAGTTAATAAAAACATGGTAATATACAGACTGACTAATTGAATTTAAAACCGCTCTTAAACAGCGTTGAAGAACGTTAAAAAGGCTTAATGCAAAAGAAAATCCAGCCATTAGATTATAATTGCCGCCCTTAATATATTTGAATATTTTAGTGTAGTCCTGTAAATCTGAAGGTTGATCATATCATATTCTATACAAAACATTATTTTAGAATATTAAAATACATTTCAATTTATTTATAATTTTTACGGTAGAAAGTTATTTAAATGTGATTTATAAAAATATCTGTCCTAAAACGCAAAGCATTGGAAGTTTCCTGTACACTTGTTCAGGACATATTAATGGCATTTTAAATAGGAAACATTCCATGGTGAATTTGAATAACTTATATCAATTTTTAAAAATTCTGAAAATATTTAAGAACTCTCGAGACGAGAGACAACCAGATAAAAAGATTGAAAGATAGACAATCGGACAGAAAGATAAACAAATAAAAATCATATTCACGCTTAAAAATTGTTAGAAAGTGTTAAAAACGCTTGTTGTAAAAGAAAATGCAATTACAGCAAGTTTTTATAAATAGCTCTTAATGTAACTTAATATTTTATGCGGCCCTGTAAGACTAATACTAATCATACTGTATTTTATAAAAAGCATTCTTTTGTGCAAATGAATAACATATTTCTATTTCATTAAGCTTTGTGCAAAGTAAAGTTATTAAAATTTGGTTTCTCGAAATACCTCTCATACAATGCAATACTTTCGTGTCTCCCTGTACTCAAACCAGTGGAAATATTGTATTTATTTTACATAGGAAACATCCGATAGTGAAACTGAATAACATATTTCAATTTCATAATGATTTGTGTAAAGTAACGGTATTAAAATATGGTTTATAGAAATACCTCTCATAGAAAACAATAGTTTGCAGTAATTTCCGATGCATATGTACACAAACTAGTAGAGGTATTCACTCCATTTTCAATAGGGGACATCCGATAGTGAACTTGAAAAACATATATTAGTTTCAAGATATTCCATAAATATTTACCGGAATTAGAGTGCCGAAAGGCAGACAGATGGACAGATACACAGATACACAAATTGAAATTATATTCACACTTAAAAATTGTTAAAAAATGCTAAAAACGCTTAATGTAAACAAAAGTGCAATTCCAGCAAACTTTTATTAATAGCTTTTATTGTATCTGAATATTTTTGTGTTGCTCTGTAAATCTAATACTAAACATTCTATATTCTATACAAAGCAGTCATTTGTGCATATGAATAACATATTTCAATTTCATTAAGCTTTGTGGAAAGTAAAGTTATTAAAATTTGGTTTATAGAAATACTTCTCATATAACGCAATGCTTTGGTATGCTTTCAAGTGTCTCTGTGCCCACACCAGTGGTGGTATGTACTTCATTTAATATACAAAACATCCGATAGTGAACTGGAATAACATATTTCAATTTTATTAAGATTTTTGTACAGTAAAGGTATTAAAATATGGTTTATAGAAATATCTCTCATAGAACACATTGCTTTGGAAAAAATTTGAGTGTCCCTGTACACAAACCAGTATAGATATTAACTCCTTTTGCAATAGGGAACATCCGATATTGAACTTAAATAACATATATCAGTTTCAAGAAATTACATAAATATTTACGGGATTTAGAGCGCGGACAGATGAACAGACAGGTGGACAGACGAACAGACAGATGGACAGACGAACAGACAGATATTCACAATTGATATCATATTCACACATAAAAATTATTAGACAGTGTTAAAAACGCTTAATGTAAACGAAATTGCAATTCTAGCAAATTTTTATTAACAGCTCATAATGTAACTGAATATTTTTGTGTGGCCCTGTAAATCTAATGCTGATCATACTATATTCTATAGAAAGCACTCTTTTGTGCATATGAATAACATATTTCAATTTCATTAAGCTTTGTGGAAAGTAAAGTTATTAAAATTTGGTTTATAGAAATACCTCTCATAGAACGCAATGCTTTGGAATACTTTCGATTGTCCCTGTACACAAACTAGTGTTGATATTTGTTCCATTTTATATATGAAACATCAGATAGTGAACTTGAATAACCTGATTCAATTTAACTAAGATTATACAGTTAAGGTATTAAATATGGCTTACAGAAATACCACTCATAGAACACAATGCTTTTGAATACTTTCGGTTGTCCCTACATGAGTTAGAGCGCGGACAGACGGACAGACAGACAGACAAACCGAAGTCACTTGTAAACCTTGTTGGAAAGTGTTAAAAAGGAAAAATTGCTTAAAGTTACTTTTATATATCAATTGTAAAACTCTCCGCATTTAAGGGATAAACTTTGTCGCATTTAGGAATATGGTGTAAACAGACCCTTAAATTCGATAAAAAAATTTAAACCCCTCTTTTTAAAAATTTGTAGTATTTTCTTTAATTTTCTTCTGATAGGTGTAAAAGGTATTCAAGCACATGACGTATCAGTGGTTATTTGACCTTGAAAAATAAAAGGATAAAATTACAGTTACTATTTGAAAATTTTTCATCGCAATTAGGAAAAGACGTCGGAAAGCCATAATGGACAATGTTTACTGCAAAAGAAAATTCTACTAGAAAAACCTTTAAAATTTAATGAAAAGTGTCGCAAACCGTTCTTGAAATGTGTATGTTCCATTATGATTCATAAGTATGCGATTTATGCATTTAGATTTTCAGTAGAAGCACTTTGTCGCATTTATGGGTTATCGCATTTAGGCACAATGACCTTATTCAAAAAAATCTTTTCATGCGCCGCTTTGTGTAAAATACAGAAAACTTAAGGAAGAGTATTGCTATTGGCGTTCAGATTAAAGCAGCCTGAGCTACATATCCAAGCCTAGTTGCATTACTCTTCATTTTGGGTTTCCAAAGAGATCCTAGTCATAATTAACGCTGTTTGTGTGAAAAGTAATCAAAAACTGATAACTGCTAGTACGACGAATGCTACTTCTGCTCGAATAGGTACCTTCTCTCTACTAGATTAGAGAGCAGAAAGTTTTAGCCACTTATAGGGCTTATTCTAAAAATAAAAATAAGAAATGATAAAAGCGGAGTACATAAAAAAATTAAATCTCATTTCGTCCCTTGTCCCTTTATTAAATTCGTTGTATATCTAAAGTGTCATCTAGTTAACATACTTGAAATAATTATTCTTAATTCGTTAAGAGCAACACACACACAACTCAACGACATACTGAACTTGGTATTAAGTGGGGGGGGGGGGGGGGGTAGTTTGATTATAAAATTTCTGTATAATTTACAGAGATCAAGGTAAATCTTAAAATGTGTATAACTATGTCTAATTAAAAAAAGCTAACACTTCGCCACAGTTGCTTTGGTTTGTAAGTATTTTCTTTAAATTGTGGTGACTTCAATGAATTTATCTACTGTTTCCTAAGCGTATTTGAACTGAAACGAATATATTATATAACTTACATCCCACTTTAGAATTTTGTAGTTAACGATAAAAAATTACTCCGCTGAAATGTTTCGTATTGCATAAATATCCTGTATTAAAGCGCAAAACAATTTTTAATTACGACTTTTTTTTTTTTTTTTTTTTTTTTCCAATAAAAAGATATGTTTTATAAGTTTAAATTCATAAGATATTTATATATTTTATTCAAAAACAGCTTCTTTGGTACTAATTAGCTCGAAATAGAATAATAAAATATAGTTTTTACGAATTACTGCTGAAATAAATCGTTCAGTGTCAGAATTTTTAAGATAAAATTGCATTAGCCGATAGTGAAAAATGGAATCTGGAATTTTTCATTGGGAATACGTAATTACTTTTAAATTAAGTTGTCATTTCAGTGACATTTACATACATTATTTCTGATATCAGTTTGAATTAAATGAGATTTTAATTGCCTTCATGATCCTATTTAAATAAATTCTTGATCTATGAAAATTATACTATGGAATTAACTTTAAATAATCGAATTATAGTGGGATATGGATTTCTGTTTAAATATACAGTTCGTGAATAAATTTGGCCCCGTATTCTTTCTAATTAACCTAAAATTACAAATGTAGGATCCTCATGTAAATGTAACCATATATATATATATATATTTTTTTTTTTAAATCTATAAACAAATTTACATAAATTAAATAAAAGTTTTTCTTTTTTCATTTCATTTAACTTTTACGTGCATCTAAGTATAAAATTATTGGTTTTTAAGTTTCGTGCTTGTGGGTGTGTGATAACGATCTTTGACATAAGGTCAAACTTTTAGACTTTTTATTAAGCAGAATATCATGGAATGAAAACGTTAAATTTTCGAGTTTAAATAAAATGATTTTGACTAGTATGCTGACAATTTTGACTCAAGTAAAAACAAGAGAAACATTTTATACTTAGCATAAAAATTATTCATAAAAAATAACATTAGTATATATTTAACCCGGTGGAAGGCGCGCACTAGCCCTCGAAAAGTTGGAATTCAGTTGGAGCTGCCTCATGCCATTACTGTGTTAACTCGCCAACGATAGCAAACTCTCGTGTTGGTTGTTCCTTCTATTCAGCTTACGTCATCGTTTTCTTCGCAAACAGATTTAGTAAATGCATCATATTTATGGAACAGTGTTGAAGGTGTATTTTAAAATGAACGTCTGTCGTATGAAATCTGTATAGGTTTACTTAGTTTGAATTGTTCTGTTGGTTAAATGAAGGTATTAAATGAAATTAGAACATTACAAAGGAAGTTCCAAATGGAAATGCGACTTTTAATAGAATTACAAGTTTTATCGAAATTATGGCTTCGTTGTAGTTAGAGTGGAAAGTATTTTACCTGAAATTCTTTTATGACGATCATTCAAAATGAATCTCTGGTATGATCTGTCTCCTCCGTGGAGGATGAAAAGTTTTATAGTACAGTCGGTAACAAGTCTCTGAACACTAGCAAAAATTCCTATGTAAAAAAAAAGTACACTTAATACAGTTTTGTTAAATAAATCCTTGTCGAATCCTGTTCTTAGTCAGTCCAACAACATGATTCGACAAGAATTTATTTAACAAAACAGTGGTAAGTGTGCTTTTTTCACATAGGAATTTTCGCTAGTGCTCGGATACTTTTGCTGCCGACTGCAGTCATACATTTGGAACGTCTGCAAACGGCTTTGCAACTGGAAGTGTTTCACTTGTATGTACCCCTTAATAAACAAGTACAAATTCTACAATAAAAAGTTTTACCAGGTTGTGATGACTCAATGGTGTGGCAGGGTGTGGTGGTCCACACGAGTGCTACCGGTCTAATTAATATAATGATATTTTAGTGAATAAAATTTAATAGAGCCGCGCTGAGCGAGATTAACGTTGCGTTATCCTGCGCAATGGGCAATTGGAGACGCTTTGTAGTAAGTTGATTGATTTTTAACGTCACACTAGTACTGCGCTATGGGTAATTGGGTGCACCCTAAAGATGTTCCGGTGACATGTAATAAGAATTTTGATCTTCCACGGAGGGGATGTCTCTCCTCTTCGGTTACCACCATAGATGTAATTTGTATGGAAACATTGAAGACATTGAAGTTAAAACGGATTTCATGTGTACCAGCCATTATTAGTGTACACAACGATCTTTGTCCGACTCGAGTATAGAACCCGCAACCTTCCAACTACGAGTTCAACGCTGTTCCAACCAAACTACTGTGCCCGGCTACAGTCTGTCATTCATCCTTTTTATCCTCTGAGTAGGAGTGGCTTACCTGTTTTAATAACTCCAAGAAATATTAATCTCGGAACATGGAACAACCACTAAAGATTGCTCGTCATACACACTAATGGTGCACCAGCTATTAATAGTGTATATGATGCTCTTTTGCTGTCACAAATATCGAAACTTCAATCTTCCAGTTATCAGCACAGCCCTTCTCAAGTAGGTTACCTCTCCCCAAAAATTTAAGCGGACTCTCTACCTATCGTCTGCGAAAGCCGAAGTCAATGTTATTCTATGGGAAATTTCGCCCAATTATAATTCGTTAATGCATATTTTTAAATTCCGTTTTCACTTTCCGAAAATTCACAACTATTAAACAATTTATCGCTTTCTGAAAATTGATCTTTTTTTTATTTTTAAGGTTTCATTTTTAAGCTCAAAAATTAAAAATTCCACATTGTGAAAATTCGCATTTTACAGCCTCAGAATAAAATATTAAAAAAGTTTTTAAATAATGTTTAGAAAGCGATAAATTGTTTAATAGTTGTGAAGTTTCTTAATCTGAAAACGAAATTAAAAAATATATATTAGGCAATGAATTATAATGGGGAGACATTTCCTATAGAATAACATTCGCTCTGGCTTCTGGGGACGATAACTGGAGAGGCCTCTTACGGTAATATATTATAACTAAATTTAAATATTTAGTTTTTTTTTTCTTTTTTTTTCTTTTCGTTTTTTGAAGACGCTCACTATATGCTTATAGAGATTAGTGTATAATCGATTTTAAACTTTTTTCCCGAAAAAGTTATTTTTAAAAAATGGCGTTTGTAGGAGTTTTTTATTTATTTATTTTTTTTTTTCACCAAGAATGAGGTTGAGTGAATTTAACGTCTAACTAGAACTGCGCAGTGGGATATTAGCGATAGACTGTGATTAACTTTAAGGGATGGGTTAAAATGTTATATTATTTACATATAATATTATGTGTATTAAATTTTATATATAATGTTTAAATTATATATATATATATATATAAATAAAACATGTATGTGTATATATAATAAATTGTTTCCATACGTATTTTCAATCCTAGGCTTGAAACCAATATTGTCTCCAATAGCTCACTATGCAGTTCTAGAGCGACACTAATAAACACTTTCTAGTCTAATCCACATGTATTCAGCGTTCTGTTTGATGTAACTCTCACTCTCTTACGTTGGCTGTGGAGGGTTGCAAATTTCGACGCGATAAGAAGAGCGCCATGTTGGCGATTTTTCGAAACCGGCTATCTATTCCAATAAATTGTCCCTGTTGGGGTGACTGCGAGTGCTACCGGGTTAGCAACAATTAACAATATGTAGATTTAGTAATTATAGCAACTTCAAAAAAACATAGTATAAGTTGATTTCATATTTACATTTCAATATGATAAATACAGCTCGTAAGTCTTGGTCATTAAAAACAAATTTCTTGAAAATATTCAATATAAACACTAAGGTAAAGACACCAGTGCTCGCCACCCCTAAAATCTGCACCAGTAGTCGTCACCCTCTTAAACAAAGTGTTAAAATAAGCGTTAATAAACATCTATGAGTTTCAATCCACAAGCACTAGATTCTCCAAAGCCTTCTGCAGCTTATCACACAAACAGTTCGATTTCAAGTGTTGAGGAAAAGTGGGGGGAAAGCACAATAAGTGAAGTATGCGTTAAATGACAATTGGATTGAGTCAACGTAAAGGAAATGATTAAGGAATGAGGTATGCACAGGGACACAAAGAAAAATTCTTTATCATTATGGCCAAGGGACTAAAATCTTAAAAGTGCGATAGCATCTAAACGCCTTATTCAATTGAGCAAAAACTTTATACACATATTATAGGTCACAGATACTCAATCTGTATAGATTTTTGAGAATCCAGCACTTATAGTTTTTTTACAGGGACACAAAGAAAAATTCTTTGCCAAATTTTTAAAAGTGTGATAGCGTCTAAACGCCTTATTAATCTCAGCAAAGAATTTGTAGACAGGTTATAGGTCACATTTGAACCAACTGTATAGATTTTGGTGAATCTAGCACTTACAGTTTTTTTACAGGGACACAAAGAAAAATTCTTTATCTTTATGGCCTATGAGACCAGCGATAGCATCTAAACGCCTTATTCATTTGAGCTGAAAATTTGTATGAATATTATAAATCACTGTTGCACTAACTATATTTGGTGAATCTAGCATTTATAGATTTTTACAGGGACACAACGAAAAATTCTTTATCATTATGATCTAAGGGCTCAAAGTTCAGTAGCGTTAAATAAAACCTCGTGTGATATATGGAGAAAAATACTCAAACACTCTGTTATGGTTTTCTCTTTTTTGTTTGTTTAGCAACTCCTCTTTCTTTATTTTATCTACAAAACTGTTAGTTACTCAATGTTCGGAAAGTCGAGTGGAGTCACTCCAGATTTTTTTTTTTTAAGCGGGAGAGCCGTCCCTTCCATGAAGGATCAAAATTGTGATGCTGTGTCCCACACCGTCGCCAATTGCCCATCTGCCCAGCACTAGTGCGACGTTAAACACAACCAACCAACTTGATGGTTTTGTAGCGGTTTCTTTGATGTTAACTGGTTGTTTTGATGGTTTTGCTGTTGGGAGATTTTTTTTTGGTGCCTTTTTCTTGGAAAGTTTTGTGCCGTGAAGGGTGAAACTTCTGTATTTGTTTGTGGTTCCCGTTTGTGTTGGATATTTTCTGCTTACTATGGATCTATCTGCTGTGTTGAAAGAGACGAATGAATGCACAACGAAGTTTTATTTTCTGTTGGAAATGCAAGGTAAGAAAGAAATACTTGAATGGTTTATGAAAGGTGGTTTGCTTGCTAGCTTTTATCTTTGCCCCACGTGTGGTCAGAAAATGCGATTGAGTGAGCGAAAGGAGTTAACGGATGGGTATGAGTGGCGATGTAGAAAGCAAGGGAAAGTTAATGCGCATGATGTGAAGAGGAGTGTCAGGAAAGGTTCGTGGTTCAGCCACAGCCATTTGAGTTTATGTAAGATTATGTTGATTACAAGGTACTGGTTCTTGAAAGTGGCGAATGAGTCGGTTATGCAAGAGATAGGAGTGTTTGATCATGCAGTGGTTGATTGGTATATGTTTTGTCGTGAGGTTTGTTGGGTGACTGTGACTGAAGAAAGTGTTGTGATTGGCGGTGAAGGAGTTATAGTGGAAGTGGGTGAGAGTAAGTTTGGCAAAAGGAAGTATGGAAGAGGGAAGTATGTGGAGGGGCAGTGGGTGATAGGTGGGGTTGAAAGGGGGACGAATAAATGTTTTTTTTAAACAGGTTGCAGATAGGTCCAAAAAAAGCTTGGAAAGTGCAATTATTGAGTTTGTCCGTCCGGGATCCACTATTATATCTGATTGCTGGAAAGCATATGGAGGGTTGGAAGAGTTAGGCTTCCAACATCTCACTGTGAATCACAGCCTGCACTTTAAGAATCCCGAGACGGGCGCGCACACGAACAGTATAGAGGGGACATGGTCCGGCATTAAACGACAACTGCGAAAAAACACCAACCACGTAGATGGTGAATTTGATAGCTATTTGTTCGAGTACATGTGGAGGAGAAGTCACGCCCACTCTCTCAAGGATGATGTTTATAATTTATTTTTGGAGGCATTAAAGAAAGTTTATCCCCCTCAGACTAAAGATAAGTCTGAGTGATTTTTTTTTTTTTTTGGTCCTTTCAGAAAGAGTCTGGTTTTTCGATTTGTTTCTTTTGTTTTTTGAATTTTGGCAACAGTAGGCCGTTTCATTGCATGTGTCAAGCAGGCACACGTTCGTAATTGAGTTTGTGTTTTTCTTCTGAAAAATTATGATTTATTTTAAATTATTTATGTTGAATATCGTAAGAAATGCGTTTGAGGACGATTTGAAATTGTGTTGATGTGGTTGGTGTACATGATAAAATCGAAATCTCCAGAGATTATTTTCTTCGTTTTTCCAAGAGTAATGTTGTTTCAATGTGTCGCTTTTCTTATGTAAAATTGTAATTTGTTGGTTTTGTAAAATTGAATATTTAGATTGAGTATCTTAAAAAAAAAAAGCTTCTGAGTAGTGTTTGAAGTGGTGTATTATGTGGTTGGTGTCGCAGTTGTCGTTTTTCTTATGTAAAATTGTCATTTATTGGTTTTGTACAATTGAATGTTTATGCTGAAAAAAAGCTTTGGATTAGTGTTTAGAGTGATGTTTATGTAGTTGTTGTACATGATTATATCGCAATATGCAGAGGGGATATTTCTATTTTTCGACGAAAGTGCTACTTTTTACAATTGAATGTTTATGCTGAAAAAAAAGCTTTCGATTAGTGTTTAGAGTGATGTTTATGTAGTTCGTGTACATGATTATATCGTAATATGCAGAGGGGATATTTCTGACGAAAGTGCTACTTTTTACGGAAATTATGAAACGGGTAAGTAAAAAAACTTTCTTTTTTATTTAAATGCTTATTTATGTATATTAAGTTATTTGTGCTGTTTTTGTTTTGTAATATTTCTTAGTTTTAGTTGATAACAATTATGAAAAATTTGTATTTTTCTTTACTCGAGTATTTGTAAGATATTTCTGACGCTTTATGTTTACATAATTGCTTTAAAGCACGTAAATCGGCCCTTTTCGAAAGGATGGGTATGAAAACCGTGCTTCCAGTCCGGAAAAATTTGTATTTTTCTTTACTCAAGTATTTGTAAGATATTTCTGACGCTAAATTGCTATTTTTCTTTACTAAAGTATTTGTAAGATATTTCTGACGCTTTATGTTTACATAATCGCTTTAAATTGCGTAAATCGGCCTTCTTGGAACGGTTATAAAAACTGGGAAACCGTGCTTCCAGTCCGCCATTTTGGAAAGGACGGGAGAGAAAACCGCGACACCGCGCAGACTCGGCGAGTGCGGAAAAAAATCGCCAAAAAATCGCCAAGAAGGACCGTAAAGCACATTTTTACCTAAATTTTTATGATGTCATGCTTTTGCGAAGATGCATTTAAGTAATGTTTTAAAGTTGCTTCATACTAATTAGTTACAAACTGTACCATTTAAGCATTTTATTATGCATTTTATATTTTTAAAAGTTTTTATTGATCGTAATTAATTAATTCATGTATATTTCGAAAGTTATAAAATACAAAGCCTTAATTCCATAATCAGCATAACTGTGAGTCGATTCAAAATTTTATTAAGGATTTTTGTTATGTTAGATATAGGTGACTAAGAATTTATGTAGAAAATATTAAACATAAAAACATTTCTTAAGTAAGCTTTCTATTTATAATATTATATTACTTATGTAAGGTAAACACACGAAACATATAAATGATTCATTTAATTAAAAAAAAAACAACTTTAAGTATGTAGTGCATTTTTTGTCTGTGTGTGTGGAGGGGGAGGGGTAAAAGAGGAGATATATTCAGTAGCAGGGGATTGCTCTTTGGAAATTCAAAGGATCGTTCTTTGCCTGTGTAGTTTAGTGTAGTATAGTGTTACATTAGTTGAAAGACTAAAAAAATAAGATAATGGGAACTGCATTTTAAAAATTTCGAAATATGTATAAGCCTTTTTTTAAAAATTAAACTTTCTTATAGCTCTTATTTTACATAAAAATATCATATTTATATTTTTTATGAGGGCTCAAAACAACCCATAATGACAGTGTAAAACTGAAACAGATACAAATATTATTTTTTGTGTTTATACCAGAAATATTTGCTAAGTATTAAAAGATTAAGTTATAGTTAAGTCAAAATGTTTTCATTTCATGTCAATAATTATGAAAGTATTTTAAGTTACGCAGTTAAAGCTTCCACTGCCTTCTGTAATAGCTTACAATATGACACAATATGATGTAACAATATGACACAATATGATGATTGGCTTCACCTGCCTTTTACATCGTCTGAACTGCTTTTTATCCCCTTTCCCAAGAGTATAATTAAAAGTTTCGCGAAATTCCATCAAAGGGCATATTGCTTACACTTAACCAACACACAGATAAAAAATCGCTTTTCTGAGGTAATTTCGAGCAGAACTTAGGTTGAAAACGTGTTTTTGGTCAGCCCGCCTGTGGAAAGGGGAGGTAATTTCGCAAAATCGCCTTATAATACGTTTTAAGTACCCATAACCCACCGAAACGTAAAAAAAAAAAAAAAAAAAAAAAAAAACTTCCTGAAATAATTTGGAGCAGAGTTAAGCTTGAAAACGTATTTTTTTTTGCCCACACACATAAAACGGGGGGTGGAAGACGAGAGATTTTCGCAAAGCTAGGTGTTGGATACATATGATCAACTCACAGATCAAAAATCATCTTTGTAAGATAATTTAGAGTGAAGTCATGCAAGAAAATATGTTTTTGCTCCCCTTCCCGAAGATGTGGTAGGAACGAATTGCGAAAAATCTCTTTATAGTGTGTATTGGGTACACGTTACTAATCAACGCATCAAAAAATTGCTTTCTTGAAATAATCTGGAGCAGAAATACTCTTGAAAACATGTTTTTGAATCCACCCCACACTTGATGGAAGAGGAGAAGCGAAAGATTTCGTAAAATCCTTTTATAGCGTGTGTTAGGTGCGTATAACTTACCCATACGTTAAAAAAAAAAAAAAAAAAAAAAAAAAATCAATCCTACTGAGATAATTTGGAGGAAATTTACACAACTACCACCACTACACTACACACACTACACTACTACACACACACGCTTGGAAACAACTTTATTAGCCACTCACTTGCTACTTACCCTCTGCTTTAAGTTAAGTAAAGATATTTTTAAGAACAAAAAACATTTTAGGACTTTTTTAAAAGTAAACAATTTTCAAATTATTTTGTTTTAATTTAATTGTTTTATTCGCAAAACCTTGCTCAATAGTTTGAATTTTACAATTTAATACTTTGTGTTTTAAAAACTAAGAATGAATTTAGGTTCTAAGTATGTGCCAAAGATGTTTTGTTTCATGAAATTTTCTAAAAGCACAATTAAAATCAAATTAGTCAGCAAATGTTATGCTTTGTTTACATGACGACCACTGGTGCCTACTGGTGAAACTCATTTTGCAAGTGACGGAGCACTGGTGCATTTCTATAGGTTCAATTTTTATTTTATTTTTTTAAATTGGCGGAATGTATTGAAAAATTGAAAGTATCTAACAACAACTAGAAGAATCAGTGTATGGAATAAACCAAAGTATAATATTGATACATGAATACCACACGAATACCAAGCGAAAAAAACAAATCTTTTAAAAATAAAGACTTAAGAGTGACGAGCACTGGTGTCTTTACCTTATATAGTTCTTGTAAAAAGAGTTTTAAGAAACAAGAAAAATGTCAATCTGAATTTACATATTTTACAATGACATACGAGGAAATTGGAAAACAAATCCAGATTTCTAGGCCGCAGATTTGACCATAGAAAGAGAGAAACGAAATTTAAATGATGATTTAATGTATATTTATAGAACTAGAAAAGTTGTACCTAACGGTAGATCGAGCAACGAACTTAAAAATTGAACAAACTTCAGGGTCGCCTTGTTGACCACTGAATTAGAAAGATGAAGCTTTCACTATGACTATATGAAGAACCATCATACCTGACCTCAAGGTCACCCCGTTGACCTTTGAGGGAATAACTGACGTGATGCTTACTTCTCAAGGTCGCCAGGTTGACCAATGAGGTAAAAACGAAAATTCCTTCAAAAGGTAAAAAGCAGTTTCTTTTCACTACAGGAAAAAAAAAACTTGATCAAAAACTCAACTTAATAAACTTTAACCCGCCAGTACACGGGTTGGGTCTGTGAGACCCATTTTATATACTAGAGTGCAATGTGAGAAACATTTTATATATTCTGTGAAAAAAAATTATAGTAAACGTAAAATTTTATACTTCGTTTTTTTATTGTGCGATTTTATTTTATGGGTGTTATATTGTAACCATTCAAATATTGAAAGAAAGTTATGTCTTTTTTCCACCCGTGCACTGGTGGGTTAAATATATTAACTTCTTGAAGAAACTATTTAATAAAAATTTACTTTAAACAAACTGCTACATGAAAGAACTAACTGATCGAAAAACTGACTCATATCAAATTTTAAACACATCAGTTCTTGAAAAGATTTCAAACTCCTCAATTTATAAACTAACGAAAGTCATTTTAAAAATTACACGTGAGACCACCTCACCACCTACAGAACAAGGACTCTTGCTGCTACTCAACTGATCATCTGTTGCTCAACTACACACTTCAATAGACATCGCATCCTTTTATACCTCTACAAGACGTCATATTTGCATAAACTTATCAAACATCGATGATGACGCTACCCTGTGTCCAAAGCTAAAGCATCCTTAACTTTAAATCAAATATTTATGATGCGATGGCAACAACGAAAATTTTAAAATTAGAAAAGCAGAGAATGGCAACGATAGAAATGTAAACAAAGATCGATATTTGCAGATGAGTAATGATAATAAAAATGAAGAACTTCAAAAAAGGAAATAATGATTAAAGACCTAATAGAGTTAAGTTCCTTCAGCTTAAAAGTGGGTAAAAGATATTTAAATTGAATATATATGTAAAAGAAATAAAGAAATGTTTTGAGTACTGTGATGACATGTGATAATAGTTACCAGTGTGTTAGGGATGCAAACTTTCCAGAAATTTTTAGGATGTGGAAAAAAAACGATTTTTCCTTTTTTTTTTTTTTTTTCCTTGAAAAATTGATTTTTTACACACACACACACACACACCAAAAAAAAAAAAAAAAAAAGTTTTTTAATAATTATAATATCTTAGAACATATAAAGTAAAAATATATGCAATCCACATTTTTGTTTTTTCTTAACAGGAATATACAAAAAAAATTTACTATTAAAAAAATTAGACTTTCTGTTTCATAACTGTCAGTAGCATCCTTTGTACAAAACACAAAATACTAGTCATATTATCATTCAGCAATAAATTTCGGATACAGTGTGCATTCCTATGGAATATTCACCTCCCAGCAGCATTGATTCAATGAACTCAGATTAGAATTCAGGTTTTACCTTGTTCGAAACAGACAGATAAATTTTAAATTAATCCAAATCTCCACCCCCCCCCCAAAAAAAAAAAAATAGAGCCTGCAATACATAATATTGAAGACCCAAATAACATTTCTTTATACACGAAACCAGACTTGTTTTTACCCAAAACCCGAAAACTGAATGACATTTAATAACTCATCTGAAAATCATTTAAAGTTTTTTAACATAAGATAAAATTTCACTTTCAAAGAGTTGATAGATCATTTAAAAAAAAATAAAAAAAACCAATTCCTGATAAGTAAAAAAAAAAAAAAAAAAAATATGGATTAATAGTAATTTATGTGTGTTGAGCACTTGAAGTGTACAAAAATATGCATCAAAGTTTTTTTTTGTCATTTGTTGTTTAAAACGTATATTCTATACATGTATATTGTCATGGCTACATTGCGGCAAAACAATGTATTCAAATGGCAGTTCTCTGCTATTTATGTGAACACGTAAAACACATTTTCCCATCGGCCGGACAAAATTTCCATCGGCGACTTTGAGCATAACATTCTTGGCTTCAAAAAACAGAACTTTCCATAAAGATTGACGGTACTTATAGAAGACGACCGAAAATGAGGCTCCAGAATCCATTAGAGCTCGTATCGGCATTTTATCCACGATTACGACTAGTTGATTGCCAGTCATCTTTGCGGGGAGGATTTTGATTACATGCGGTCTTACCTCCTTGGAAGGTCGCTCCGTTTAGTTTTCCTCATTATTGCGGCTTGGAGATCGACTTGATCGACGATATGGCGACGGTGATCTGAAACGGCGTGTTGGAGATCGGACTCTAGTTGGACTAGGAGATGAATGGCGAGTGTAGCTTGGTCGGTGAAGTTTCCTTCTGCGTCAATTTCGTCTGGGTTCTGTTGGCGGCGTCGATAGCTGTCGAAAATAGCTTTTCTCTCTCGGCAATAACGCACAACAGGTTCAGGACGTCCACAGTGGAAGCAGACTGGTCTGTTGTCAGCTGTTCTCCAAAAGTCAGTTTTTCTCAGCTGCATGGGTGTTCTCTGGACAAGAACTCTGGATTCCTTGGTTACAGTGGCATATGTTAGTCGTCGTGGAGTTTAGGTTGGTGTTGCTGAAACGGGGGCTAGAGCTGTTTGAACTTCGTCTTGGACTATTACTTCCAGAAATTGCGAACAAGGCTCTCATGGTTCTTTCGTCTGGTTGATCAGTCGATGGACTTCCTCCTGTACAATTTGGCGGATAAGGAAGACCAAATCTGGTTCCTCCTCCATGGCTGCCACTAGTACGACGTTCGGAAACCTCTCAAATCTTCGTCGTCCAACCCTCTTCTGCTTCATGTCCTCGATGTAGTTGCACCATTTAAAAAAATCAGTTGTGATGCTGATTTCTTTCGTCACCAGGGTCTGATAAATGTCCTCCGAAATGCCTTTCATTAGGTGAGATACTTTTTCGTCTTCGGTCATTGAAGGATTAATTTATTGGCACAGACCTAATACACTCTGTATATAAGAATGCATACTCTTTCCAAACTGCTGTGTTCTGCACTTCAGTTGCTCCTCCGCCTTCCTGGTATACTTTTGTCGGTCGCCGAAAAGTCTGCTTAATTCCTTCTTGAACACCACCCAGGAATTCAGAGTGTCTTCATTGTTTATGTACCACTGCTTTGTCGTACCATTCAGGAAGAAATAAACATTGGCTAAGCACATCATGTCATCCCATTTGTTAAATTTAGCCACTCGATCGTATTCTTTAAGCCATTTCAGAGGGCCTTCTCCAGGCACTCCTTGGAAGGTCGATGGGTTCCTTTGTTGCTGGTAGATAGGAGTCAATACGACGGGCTTCGTCTCTTCTGGTATTTTGGGCATTTTGGTATCTTCGACATTTTCGTTTTCTTTTTGCCGTCTGGAAAATAAAGTCCGTATTCGGGAGATTGTCCTGCTAAATGGAGACTTTTGCGAAGATTGTCACTGTTGTCCACATTTGCAAGGTTTATTACCCGGCGCCTCCACCAAAAATGTCACGTAGATGTTGTGAAGAGCCAAAGTGAGCACTCGAAGTGAAGTAACAAGCGTAGTTTATTAGCAGAACGAACTTGTAATAGAGCTACACTCAGCTGAAAACATACTCAAACTGAGGAAAGAGTCGCTTAAATACAATATTCGAATATTCTAGAATACAAGATTAACATAAATTAGAATATTATAGAAACTGCTAGAATAGGAAATTAAATATACAAAGATAATTACAAGAATTTACAAATAATTTTTTAGAGTCTTTAAATCTACTTGCCCCCAGCCGGAATCGAACCGAGGTCGTCTGGGTGACAGTCCAATGACATACCTCGACGCCACGGCGGCTGTACAGAAAGCTGACTTTGTGGCAATATATTTCATTATAGCCTTTCTCTGATATGTATGTTGGATATAATAATTTGGGTATGCCCATATCGAAACATGGGAATATATAGTATACATATAACAGTTTTAATTGTATCAAACAAATTTCTGCTTATTATGATAAAGTTTTTTGAAAGATGCTTTCAAATCGACCTGACTCTTTGAAAACTAAACCCAATCCACACGAAACATAGTCAGTCAACTTCACCCAAATCCGACCCACAAAGCAAAAAATTTTTTCAACCCGAACCCAACCCAATTTGCAGGAATAAAATCTAGTAAACCTGAACTGTAAGAAAAATAAATCTGTCAATCCTAACCATACCCGACCGGCTAGATAAAAAAATTAGTCAATCTGAGCAAAATCTGACTGCAGGTCGGGTCTGGATAAAATAAGGTTACCTTACACAGTGCACGACTCTAATTCAGATTTTGATATTATGTACATTTAAAAAAGATAGAATTAAGAAAATAAATCATTTATAAATAATTTTGTTGCTAAAATTTATTGTTAAGCCTGCAGTAGACCCACTGTACCCCACCTGATATAAAAGTATTTAAAAAAAAAAGTTTTTTTTTTATTGTTTGTTGATATTTGTTCACAAAGCCTTTATCTATCTTAGAAGTCCATGAAAAATTACTGAAAAATTACTGAAAGTTAAAAGAAGCGAGAATTTAATGCTATATGTTTGTCCATACTTTTACAAATCTTCTAAAAAATTTAATCACAGGTTTTTTTTTTTTTTACAAAGAGTTAAAATTTCCTCGAAAAGAATTGGTGAAAATTTTACTCGGACGTTATGATACTTTGCGGCTGTTGCTTTCTTTTCAGTGACCCAGCCTTCTGTAACAATAGCTTTATAAATATAATAGAACAATTTTAAATAATAGAAAGTTGGTACATTTTTTTTTCATAAGTTATTTCAACTTTCTACCTACATTATAGATTGTTTCCGTATATATATATAGGGGAGACCCGTGTACCTAGGGCCGCTTTTTTTCAATGCCCCAAAACAGAGCCCTTGACCTGTTTAAAATTATCAAACTGATATGTACATACCTTTAGGACTAATTACTTCCAATTGGGATTAATGTAAATACCTAAAATAATAAATTCCGACAAATAGAAGGTTTTTAAAAAATCTTCACTCGTGGTCCTAGGTACAACACCCTCATTGTACCTGGGGCCAGACCTCATTGCACCTAGGGCCATTCTCTAATATTTAGATTTCACTTTGTAATAAATAGAAAATAAGCATATAAACACGTATTTTATAAAAGAAACAATGTCAAGTAATATATTTATTTATCATATGATAATTATCATGTTGTTGCCTTAATTTGAAACACGAAATTTTTCACTTTTTCTTCTTCTTTTTTTTTTATTTTTTATTTTTTCTTTGGGATATTCTAACAGAAAGTTTTTTTTTAAATTTCTTTTTTTTCTGGAGTGTCGCTTGGATTTCTAGATCTCTCTGGTTTTTGGTCACATCTTTTCTTTGATGTGGGAGGTTTTGCTTAGGTTCGTACCTGTTTAAGCATGGCACACGATAAGATGTTAGATGTTTATGGTTTCGAAATTTCAACAGGACACGAAACAGAAACATCCAGTTCTATCATTGTCGGTTCACTTTATTCCTGGAAAATCTTTTTTTTATTATTATTATTATTTATTTATGGAGGGATCTTGTCTTTCAGTCACATTTCAACTTAAATATTCATCCTAGGTGAATGTGTTTTGATTCACTGGCCATATGCCGGATACACGAAAGCCTGATGGAATGTTTAAAGGCCGACGGATAAGGCTTGCCAACATCTTCAGAAACTTCATATATAGTGATTGGTTTACCAGGGTTTGCCAGCATCCAACTACTATAGAATGTACTGTGTTTCTTAACACTTTCGCGACCGCTGACGTAGATACACGTCATTTGAAAATATGAAACTCCACCAGTGGACATTTCTTTTGCAATTTGTATGTTATTTGTTTCTAAAAAATATACATAATATTCATATTTATACAATCAGTATACTATGGATGCAAATAATTTGATTAGAAAGAGTATGATTATAATGCATATTCATTTATAATATAAATGTGAATACGGAAAATTTTGTTTTGAAAAATCGTAATTTATGAGAAAAAAGCCCACAGGCGGACCTTACTGTCAAAAAGACAAAAACATGCGGTTGCGAAAGTGTTAAAAGGTCCAAACACACTGGCCCTAGGTACAAGGCAGTAATGTGGCCCTAGGTACAAGTTTTGGTAACTTCATTCAAAATGCCCTACATTAAAAAATCCACATGCAAAGAGGACTAATTAAATATCTCATTTATCATTCAGTATAACAAGCAAAATTATACACTAGAAATGAAAGAAAAATATTTGACTTGCCTTTGTAAAATAGCAAAAGAGATGAGCTGCAAAATATTACTTCAGACCATGTAAATTCTTTTTGTACATGTAACTTGTCAAAACTTTCTCCTCAAAAGTTCCAAAGTAGTTGTAAAAGTAGTAATTGGTGTTGTTACTCGCCCAATTGAGTATTAAAACTTAAAATTGAATATTATTCAAATAAAGTGGGGTGGCCCTAGGTACACGGGTCTCCCCTACATATATATATTAAGCACATGAAATATGCTTGTATTTTTGACTATGAAGTAATGCAACAAATAAACTTAAAATAAGTATTCTGTAAACAAATATCGCTTAAAAATAAAATTTTCAGTGTGCTACATTGTGTAAAGCAAATTTTTTATTTTAAAGGCTACTTTAAATAAAAATAATTTCTTGTGATTTTACTGCAAAATATTCTGGTAAGACAGTGGGGTGGCCCTAGGTACACGGGTCTCCCCTACATATATATATTAAGCACATGAAATATGCTTGTATTTTTGACTATGAAGTAATGCAACAAATAAACTTAAAATAAGTATTCTGTAAACAAATATCGCTTAAAAATAAAATTTTCAGTGTGCTACATTGTGTAAAGCAAATTTTTTATTTTAAAGGCTACTTTAAATAAAAATAATTTCTTGTGATTTTACTGCAAAATATTCTGGTAAGACACATAAGGGGTGCCTATTCATTTATAAATTTGAAAATTTTTCTTTAAATTTATGAGAGAAAATATTTCTTAGAGCAAAATACTCGTATTATAGTAGTATTATCTAAATTGAAAATTTGTTAACAAATTTTCTGTAATTTTATAAACGAAAGGAATACATTTACAAACAAACTTTAATAATCATAAATTTCATTGACGAAGTCACCCCCCCCCCACACACACACACACAATATATATATATATATATGTATATCGTTTTAGTTTTCCTTAAGAAACCGATTGTACTATATTAAAATATTTAATATATTTGACAGCAACATTCCTCTGGTTTCAGGAATACATCTAACAATTATAAATAAATAAATATATATTTATTTATCTAAAAGAAATACCGGATCAGGTTTTCTTTTCTTTTCTTTTTTTTAACAATCTGGACATGTGTCAACTGATGTAATAGAATTGTTTTTAGAAAATATTGTTTTTTTTTTCTTCTTCTTTATTTTTTTAAATGGCATGTCTGTAAATGACAAGGCCATTCTTTTAGTACTATTTTGCTCTAGGATAAAATTGCTATATATATATACATTTTTTTTTTCATTCTTTTCTTTCTTTTTTTGCATTTAATGAGTTATTTTGAATTATTAACGCGTTTGACTGAATTTTTGTTTTTATTGTTAGAAAAAAAATCGAAACATTTGTATGAGTTTTGAGTAAATTACACAGGCTTGCAAAATTTGAGTCATGAAAATATGTTTGCACTGTAATGACTGATTTTTGCATTATTTGGTGCGCTGATTTCAAATATGGCATCCATGTTTCTCAATAATGTAAGAATTTTCAAAAAAATGAACTTAAATATATGGGCTAGAAGGCTTATTCTACATATTCTGAGGAAAAAAAAATACCTTAAATTATTTTTAAGTACTTTATTACAAATTAATTAGTATATCAAGCAATTGCAAATGATGTGCTAAATAAATATTGATTTTATATTAATTGGAAATGATATTAATTAAAAAAGTTTATGGTTTATCCTTCTTTAATACATCCTGAACTCAAATGTTTTTAATACTTTCTTTTCCTTTTGTCCCTGAAAGTTCTTTTTTTTTTTTTTTTTTTTTTTTTTTTTTTTTTTTAAACTGGTACGTCATGGATTTTTTTTACTATAATTCTTGAAATCAGCGTCCAAATATCTATCAGTATTATCTATTGGTTTCTAAACACTTTTTTGGTTGCAGGCCTGTGGTTTTAATGTATAAAATATGCTACTGTTCCACAATCTGTTTTATAAGATGTTATTTCACTTCGGTTGTCAAATTAATAGGGCAGATCACAAACTATTTTTCAGAAAATTCCAACATAGATTAATCTAATATAAAAAAAAAAAAAAAAAAAATGCTTATGTATGTAAATAATATATATACAGAGTTGCTATAATTAAACTGACAATTCTTACAATATTCTGTAGTGCGACCTAATTGCAAGAATGGCATCAAAGTTTGCAGAAAGATTATACAAGACTGGGAAGAAAGATTTTGAAAAAAAAAAATGTTCTGAAAGTCACCATTAGGGGAATACGTGGGTTGCGCTGTGCAATAGAAAAGAACGTATTAAAAAATGGAAAAATGGGAACAAGATTGTGCAGTGTCTTCAGAATTTTAAAATAATAAATTTGGACAAAAGCAGTGCTTAAATAAATCTTTTTGTAAAAAAAAAACAGAACCGACTCCAAAAAGCAACTACTATTCAAATAACTTAAAATAATAATAATAATGAGTATAAAATGAAACTGTAAATAGCGCCTAAAAGTATAAAATAATTTGCTGCGCCTAGCAAACTATAACACTACAATTAATCAAAACTTTTGAAGTCGGCTAAAAATTAATTAAAATTTTATTCATTTTTAAAGATTTTTTTTAGACCGGTAGCTACAAATGCTGTTGTCTGGAATGATTAATTTTCGTGTTTCGTATATTATTTTATCGTTGTATACAATTGGTCCATTAGTAACATCTACATAGAACAGTGAACAATCGCAATTCGGTATTTATGTTCCTACGAAGTTAGAGTTTCCTTTGCAAACTTGATATGACTTTGATAACTATCATACTTTTGCATTTGGCGATCAAAACGTAAGGCAAAATATACACGCAAGATGTATATTTTCATTATCTATATATATTGCACGAAATATTGTTTCATAGTCTTGATTTCTCTCTTAATATACCTTATTAAAATACCTCTTAAAATAACAATGATTTCTCAAAGAAATTAAATGTGTTTGCAGATAATTTGGCGATTTTCCTTTCACCAAGGACGCCAGATACCAGCAGCGCCGCCAACTTTTACAGTTTATTTGTTTTCTGAATCAAAGTAGTTTTCGGCTGCGTTTTTACGGCGATAATGTAAGATGTGCGTTTTGAATAGAATTTGATTTTTAAATTGAATAAAGGTATACATTTTTATTTAATTTTGAGCCGACAAAAAAAGTTATGATTAATTGTAGTGTTATATGTTGTAGTATTATATGTGGTATATAATTGTAGTGTTACAGAGGCTGTTCGCACATTTTTTAGACGATTTTATTTCGCAGTAAAAAAAAAATTGTTTGCATGGAGAATTTTATTTTCAAAACAGTTATATTTTTGGAAGTTTTATTTATCTTCTGATATTCAGAATTTTTGTTTAGATGCAAAAATGCGCTTTTCAAAGGCAGTGGATGGAAGGATACGTTTCCGCTTTTTCCAAAGAGAGATTTTAGGGAAATCTTTATGAAAAGCATTTATCAGGAGAAAAATAGAAAAATGTCGCAACAATAGATGAATCTTGGGTCTATTTAAGTGGTTGTAATAAAAAAAGATCAATTTATTATCACAAAAGTGGAGAAAAAAATTTTTGCTACATGGTTCAGAGAATCAAAAGAAAGTTTTTCTAAAGGATTTATGATTGTCATTGGTTTTTCATACAAGAGCAATATAAAAGCAAAAAAAGGTGACAAAAATGTCAAAATCAGCTATAAATACTCTCAAAAACATATTTTAGTTCCAATTTTTAAAAATGAAAATCCAGATCTTTATCCACAATGCTATCAATCCGTTGAACTGCATCAAGACAGAACAAGCAGCCGCTCATCACAATCCTCAATTGCTTTTCTAGAAAAAAAAAAATGGAACAAAAAACGGGAATTAAAACCGTACCCTTCACTGATATTCCTGCTAAATCTCCTGATGTATCAGTGTTGGATTTTTGTGTTTTTCGACTTTTAAAATCAGCATTATCCAAACACCGACCTACAACGCTTTGTGGACTTTGGAAAGCCGTTCAAGAGGAGTAGAAAAATATACCTCTTCCGATATTGTAAAAATCATTATTATCATAGAAATTACGATGTAGAATGATATATAAGAACAAGGGCTATCAAACTGAACAAATAAAACACGAAATATGAGTGAAATTGTTTCAGTACACTCCATCAAAATCGTCTAAAAAATTTTCGAACAGTCTCTGTATATGCGAAGAAAATCATTTTATACTTTTAGGCGCAATTTACAGGTTCATTTTATAACTTAAGTTGTTTGAATACCAGGGGCTTTTTGGAGGCGGTTCTATTTTTTTACAAAAAGATTTTATTTTTTTTCTTTTCAGTGAAAATTTTTTTCATATAGCAGAACATCAGAAGACCTTCGATTGCAGTTTCACAAATCACAAATCCGAAGAAACGTGATAAAAATCAAAAAATGATTTATGTCACTGAAAAATATATGAAATGCACCCAATGTGAACAAAAAAGTTACATCTGCATCTAGAAAATTATCCACTAGAGACAGTTGTGTCATTTTTATTCTAGTCAAGATATCTTTAAGTTGTTTTTTCTCAAATGCTGTATTTTTAAGTTGTGTCACTTTCTTGCCTTTATCGGATATGAGAAAAAACTATCTATTGAATGAACATACGTTAAATTAAAAAGGCTTTAAAAATGTAAAGAACGGATACTCTGTATTCGTAACAAAAAATACAGTTAGGCATATATTGAACTTTACAGTGAATACGTGTCACCCGCTACGCTGGAAAGTGCGCAACATAAAATTCAAACAAAGAGCAAAATATGCATTACGGCTGACATCGAAATAAAAGTTTTTGAGTTGTTTACAATGTAAAAAACTGCAAACAAACAGATAAACATTTAGATATCTTGTTTTTAACATTTATGTCTATAAGGTGTGTTTCCGTACTAAATCATTGTTGCTGTACAACTTTGTAATTTACTTTTTCTCTCGTATCTTGTACTGTTGTCCAGATATAAACGGTAATTTCGCATTGTTCCCTCCAGGTGGCGCTATAAGCGATCGCATCTCGTAGCGCAGGGCCACTTTACGATACTTGCATACTAATTTAAAAGTGCAGCTGCATGCGTTCGGCAGTTAGAGTGATAACGGACTTTTGTGAGTATCCTGCAATTTGTATATATCTTAATAAAATCATAATGAAACCTATTTGAGGCCAAGATCTTTACAACAACAACAAAAATAAATAAATAAATAAACAAAAAAGTAAAATTAAAGCATCTCTTACAACGTTATAAGCTAACAAATTTCAACAACAACAAGAAACATGATTTGTATTGAGAACCTTTTGAAGCCGATTTAAAACGTCTATGTGTTAATCGATGTGACTGCTTACAATAACCATACTTTGAACTTTACATTGCATAAATGTCATCTGCTACACTACAACATGCTCAAAATAGGAAATTGTGAGCAAACAAATGCACGTTTTAAGCGTTTGATTTCTTAGCATTAATGTCTACAAACTGTCTTTTCGTACTAAATCGATGATGCTTCGCAATTTTGTTGTTCACTTTTTTCCACTATCTTAAACCGTTTCCGAGATAGGAACGCTAACTCGGCTGTTTTTCACCAGGTGACGCTATAGGTGGTTGAATCGCGTACCACATGTCAACTTTACTATACCTACATGCCATTTTTATAACTATAGCTGCAGCCGTTCAGCAGTTAAAAGTGTCGGGACTGACTATTATGGGCACCCTGAATTCTCTGTTGATCGTAAAGATATTACAGTGGGACCTATCTCAAACCAAGACCTTTACAACATAACAAAAAGTATCAAAATCGGATCATCCGTTAAGAAGTTATGAACAAACAAACAAACAAACAAAAAATACATACGCTTTGAATTGAGAATCTCCTTTTTTGAAGTCTGTTAAAAAATGCACAATCACCAATGTTAAATTATAAATTAAAACTATGGATTTTCTTTTTTCTTTTTTTTTTTTTTTAAATCTTTCTTTCTCCGTCTTCTGTAATCTCTCCTACAATCTTTCACACGATTCTTGCGATTAGATCGTGCTAGACAACACTGTAAGAAATGTCAGTTTAATTATGGTCACCCTGTATGTACATATATAATTTTTTTTCTCTAAAAAATTATAACTATCAATTTCTTTTTGTTTATCTTTGCAGTTTATATATTTAAAGTGATCAATTGATCGTGAGTAAACTTTACCTTAGTAAATTTTAAAAATATTTTTATGATATAATGCGAAAAATATTATGGGAAAAACCGTAGGTTAGCGACCAATTGTATTTTTATGTACTTCAATGTCGCAACTAATTATCTATCTAAAATGAAAACTTTGTATGTATATATATATATATATATATATATATATATATATATATACTATATAAATTCTGTAAATTTTGATTTTTTTTTCTCGGATGAGCTTCGCTTTTGTAAAAAGTAAGCAATATGAGCACCAGAAATAAAGAAACTAAGTTTAAAAAAGGAATGGAAATACTCCCTTAAAATTCAAAAGCGCCTCAGAATTTCTAAGAAAACTGGCGCATGCATAACATAGTTGGTCTCAAAGCTACCCCAAAATGCTATGTTTAATCCTCAAAAATCACATGTTTCAATAGCTCTAGTTATGTTCATTTTTCAATGATTTTTGTTATCTTGTTAGTAGATTGGAATTTACTAAACACATGATTTTGTTCATTTCCATTCTAATATGATTACATCGAGGTTCAGTCTGTTTTTACGTCACACTAGGGCTACGCTTTGGGCAGTTGGCGATAGTTTGGGATTCAACTACAAGGGCTTTCCGGAGACATGCTATTAAAACTTTGGTCTGCCACGAAGGGAATGATGCCATCGGTAACTCACAAAGTTATCAACTTTATAGAATAAAGAGAACATTACAGCTGTGACGGATTTTCCGTGCACCACCCAGGTAGTACAGTGTGGTATTTTAAACGTTGGACATACGACAATGCATTCCGTTGAATGGTCGTTTTCCTGTAACGTTAATAATCTGAAAATGTGTCTGGTTGATTTCTTCATCTTTCAACGGTTGTTTCAATACATTTTACAACCTAAAAAAAAAAAAAAAAAAAAAAAAAAAACTGTTGTAAAAGCGTTGTTCGGAATCACAATAGTGTCTCGTTTTTTATAACAGTTTCCAACGGCTTTTCTTATGTGTTATAAACATTGAAATCAAAGAAAAAGAACTAGCTCTATATCAGTTAAATTTTCTTTTTTAAATATTGCTAATCATAAAAAAATTTCCTTAATAAAAGATTTTTTTTTTTTCAACAATCACTTTTACTTAATTTTTAGACTTTCTTCACTGATTAATTTTATTACTTATTTCTATATTCAATAGAAGAAAATATTAGATCCGTAAAAAATTTGGATTTCCGTTTTTTGAGGGATTTACACGTTTTGAACTAACAAGGAGACGGCAAAGGTGTGGGGTCCTCAAATCGAACGGAGGTTCCGCGTGTAGTTAGCACTCAGTGAGTGTATTCATATACTCAAAACCTAGAGCGCGCTACTTAGCCATCGCCGAGAAAAAAATTCCTGAAATTTGAAAAAAAAAATTTTATTTGTATTAAAATTTAATAAATCGTTATAAACAATTTCTTTTCAACTTTTATACATTGTTAAATCGCGAATTTAATGATTTCTAACTTTTTAACATTAAACATATGGAAATTTATTATTCGCATGTGGTTGGAATTAAATAATAATTTAATATATCAAAAATAATATGAGGAATTTACGTGCTCCTGTAAAAAAGCTGCATTTATTTGTTGTGCAAGTTGTCGACAATATTTGTGTTTTTCTTATTTTTATGATAAATATCATCCAGGTTTGTGTATTCGTAAAGATGAATGATTGAAAGAATTGCTAATGCTATAAACGTATAATCATAAATATTCATTGTATTTAATAATATGTTATTTTATAAAAAATAAATGGTAATGTTTAAAAGAACTGTGGTTTTTGTATTTATTATATCTACAGTTCTAAGTTCTAATCGTCTAAAAGTTAGAAAATCATTAAATTCGCGATTTAACAATGTATAAAAGTTGAAAAGAAATTGTTTATAACGATTCATTAAATTTTAATACAAATTAATTTTTTTCTTTTTCAAACTTCAGGAATTTTTTTCTCGGCGATGGCTAAGTAGTGCGCTCTAGGGTTTGAGTATATGAATACACTCACTGAGTGCTAATTACACGCGGAACCTCCGTTCGATTTGAGGACCCCACACCCTTGCCGTCTCCTAGTAAGATAAAAATTGAAATGAAATGTATGTTATTTATGCAAATTGAAAAGTAAATAAAACAAAACTGCTAGAATAAAATTTAAAAGTATATACTTTTGTGTGTCCTATTATTATCAACGGGATTAAAAAAAAAAATCTGAAAGTGATAATCTATTATTTTATTTTTAAAAAGTTAAAAAGCCCCCTCCTCAATATTTATTATATATATATACATAATCAGCAATTTTTAGAAAGTTCATAAAATTACACAATTGGTGTCTTAAATCAACTTTATTGATATGTTTTATCTTTTACACTTTCAAAATTTTCGATAGTTGCATCAGAATAAAAATCAGCAGTCAAATCTATGCTGAGAGTCATTAAATTTATCTCGATCTCTTCGACGAATTTGCGTCAATAATTTCGTTTTTTTCTGTTTTTGGATACTACTTTTCCTTAAATTTTAAACACTGTTTAATGCTGTGATAAATGTAGTTCTAGCTGCGACTGAAAAATCAGGATGTAGGTCTTTCATTTCATGAGATATAAGAATTAAATTAAACATAGTTCTTTAAAAGACAAATACTTTGATGAAATACATGTATGTCTAAACTTGTTAAAGTCAGAAAATACATTTTCTCTAAGATTGAACCATAAACATCCATAAGTTTATATCGTTCATATTGAAAACATTTCGAATAAATTAATTTTATAATGAAAAGCATTTTCAATAACTTTAGTAACAAACAAAATTCTATGAAGCAGAGAAATCAGTCATGTAAAACTTTCCAAGATACGATATTTATTTGATTAACATTTAATTAATGTTTTTTCAGTCTCATTAACCCTAATTGAGTTTTCTTGCTGTTCAGACACTGACATTGCTTTATAATTATATCTGCTCATTTTCTAAAAAACTCCCTCCTGTTTTTTAAAAATGTTTTCTAAGACATTTAAATAATTGAACATTTGAATGCAAAAAAATATTTATAAGTTAATTGAATTTATATTCACATTTTAACTTCACGGTCTGGAAGACTGCTTACAATAGTATTGAAACAATTCTTGTTCGCAGTAAAAGGTTATTAAAATTAATAGTTCGTCATAAATGATTTTTATGACGCATTTCTGTCTTACATCGTAATAATAATATGGAATTTACTCATTTTTTTTCTCTTTTGACACTGGTATATCTGCTCTTGCTGAATACTCTGTCCTCTCATACATCCACGCAAAGCACCCTCTAACAGAAAATTAACTACCTCTACCACGCACATCCATCCAATTCACAATCGTATCGATACCAAGCTACGGAGATTCAACGTCATTTGAAGGAAATCATCACTCATGAAAAGTACCAATTAATTCGTCGAAAAAACGTATTTTTTATTAAAATCAAAAGAAAACAGAAACTAATAAAATACTTATTTTAAAACGTCGAAAAAATAACAGACAAAGTACAACCATAAAACAACGTCTCTTATAAGTTTTCTTTATGACTGAATAAATTTTCGAAATTCTTCAGTCAGAATATTAAAAAATAAAAACTATATTTCAACGAACATAAAATAACGTAACCAAATTTTCACTGCTTATACTTATTTGCAACGCTATGACAACATTGCGTTTGCTACCTGGGCATTCATCATTGATGTAAACGACGGCATATTGCTAGTTCGAGTATCGAGTCCCCAGTCCTCCGATTAGGAGCCTAACTCTCTGCTAACTGGGCTGTTTCAGCCCGGTTTTAAACAAAGGTAAGATGATAGTTTATTGCAAGGGTACAAAAAAAGTGAATTATCCCACCTCAGTAAAAAATGAAATGTATATATACCATAATTGTAGGTCAAAATGAGATTATATAAACCAATAGATAGAAAAATTCAATCCGCTTATACAATAATAATCACTTTAAAAATGATTAAATATATGTGTGCGCCTAATTTTAACTTTTATCACAGTTACTAAAACATAAAAGAAAAGTCTGTTACACATGAAATATTGTAACTAAATTTATAACCAATTAAAAATTGTTTTACTTAAAATATGTGATGACCATAACTGGAATTAGTTAGACTCGGTTCTAGCCTCTCTGGAGGAAAATCACTTAAATAAATCGAATGTTTTTATTATTCTTAAAAATTTTGAAAGTATTTTATTAAAAACGGCTCGGTTTGAAAACAATAAACTTTTTTTTTTTTTTTTTTTTTTTTAATGAATTGGTTCCCTGTGCTCAACTTGACTTCTGTCTTTTTGACGATAGATTTACAATGAAATTCAGAAATTTTAGAGAAAATAGCATTCCATTCCTCATTTAAAACGTTCAAAAGTCCATTAATTTCTTTGGTCTCTTTGAAAAGAAAAAAAAAAAATCTGAACCCAAAAATGTTCTTAGAGTCTTTATCAGGAGATTTTGCATGAACTTTCTATTTTATAAGTAATTTAAACTACCTCTTGACATTAATTTCTGTACTTATTAACTTGTTGAGTTAGGAATATGCAGTTTTGCCAAATTTAGGGACTTTTTCATTCAATAATCCCCAATAATTTGGAAGTGTGATACTTGATAAACATAATGGAGGATTAATTTTTATGGGATTAGGCAACCGTTATGGTTAAAATTTAGTGGTAGATATTGAATATAAAAGTCTCTAAATTTGGCAACCCTGGGAATATGACTGATTGCTTTATCATAAAAAAAAAAAATACTGACATTTTCCTCTACATTCAGGCGAATTCGCTAAATTTCTCTTTCCAAAATATGACATTAAAATATTTTCGATGTAATTCTAAGAATACACTTTCATATTCCTTCATGCTTTTTATTAACGGTAGTATGCAGCTTCCCATAAATTCCATCAACACTATGAAACAATTTGGTAAACTTTAGCGGGATTTAAATAACACATGTCTATATTTAAAATTTTAATTTGATAATTTTGGCTGATGTTTACGTTTTTCGGTGTGCTAAAAATGAAACTGAAGCTAGTATTCCTCTATCACATATTGATTTTTGTTAATGCAGAGTATCTACCGATACAATCTCTTCCACCAATATAAATAATATAAATATATTGTACCTTTTATAGTATGTTCCCATGATTAATTTTAATTAATCATGGAAACATACCAGAAACTACCGAAAATGAAGAAATGGTGCCAGTAGACACCCCGCATTCACAAAAGCCTATTTGTGGTAGAGAAAAACTAGCTCCCTTTTCAGTTTCAGCACACACACACACACGCACACAAAAAAAAAAAAAAAAAAAAAGTATCGGCTAAAATTATCAAGTCAAATTTTGCCAACATTATTTTTGTAGACCTGTGTAATTAATCTGCTGTTTTGATTGTTTCTGATTCGGCGTAAGTAGTTTTTTGTTTCATTACTGTAGTCGAGAAAGAAGTATTGCTTCATCTAACTTAATCATATATTTATGTTCATTACCGGCTACACTGAAACAAATTCTGTTTTATTTCAGAAAATTCCTGATAGCAAAGTTGCCAGAAAATATCCATATGCTACGGGAAAAAAAATGTAACAAAACAGTAGGACACAATGTAAAAAATCTCGTTTTAAATGAATTTGTTCAGTTCTACCAACCAGAAATCAACCCTAGTCCACCGCGTTGTAGGTGACGATGTTACCTCCGATCCGCGGAAGCATAATTTATTACACGGAAGGCCTACAGGTAAAATCTGTATCAACGCTTACAGATTTTATCTGATTACAGAAATAAAGATTCTTTTGACACATTATTATATTTAAAAAAAAAAAAAAAAAACATTGTTTTTATGTATAGTTGTATTTAAATTGCATACGCACAGAGGATATCTTTATTTCTTTTGTCTGTTTCTTTTTGATTTGGAAGGATAGAATTTGATATTAATCATTTCTTTTTTTCATGTTTTATCAGATAGAGCGTTTCTAACTCTTTTAAAATAGAACTTCGTTAATCTTCTTAACTGATTACTCCCCCCCCCCCCCCCAATATCCAAAGAATACATTAAAAATTTGAAAAGGGCATTGTATGCGCATGTCCTTTTGATTCATATTCATTCCATAATTTTCAATTTTCTCTAAAACTATAAAAAATAAAAGTTGAAAAAAAGATCTAAATTTATGATCATAATAAACAAAAATATGCACAATAAATAATACATCAAATAAAAGTGTATTATAAATGAGTCAATTTTAACGAACACCCTCAGTTTTTGGCAGTAAATGCATTTAGTCCCGTAAATGCAATTTCTTTTTTAACAATAATAGTCATGAAATTTGGAAAGAAGTATTACATTTGCCCTATTTTCGTAAATATTAATTTAAATATATATATATATATATATATATATATATATATATATATATATATAATACAAAGAATATGGGGTTCTGTTATACTAAAAACTTTTTTTAATACAGATAATTTAATACATATTTTTTTAATACGGAAATTTGTTCAAGCACAGCGATTAAAACTTCATAATTGTAACTGTCATTTTAATAACAACGGCTCTATTTTAATAGAAGGTCGTGGAAAATTCTTGAGGGAATATGAATCATAAGCATTTATGATCCTATTGCGAACAAGGTACTAGTTGCAGTGATTGTCGTATTTTTTAAAGAATCATTTTTGTTTACTCCGAAGTTATCATAATTTACATCGGAAGTGTCTGCTATTTATATTTATTTTCTCAAATTTTCCGTAAAACATTTCATAACGTGCAAAAAGAGGTTTTCATTATTATTATTATTATTATTATTATTAAAAGAGGCCGTCGTTGTAAGTTATTTGTGATTTATTCAGATTACAAGCAATATTTGAACTTGATCTCGAGTATTTTACTTTTACATACAAATAATCTGATTACCTTCTACAAGCAAGCCAGATTTTCTTGGTCACGCAAAGCACTACATTACTTAAACGAAGTCTGCGTGTGTACTCTCCATTTTAATTCTCTTTATGCATTATTTTAAACTCTGGTATTAGATTAACGCTCTCTGTAATTAACCAGAAAAATAAATATGACTTATTTAACATTGCATTATTTAGTGGACCCATGTAAAGATGTACAGCTATTTGATTGGTATTGGGGGACAATTTTACGTTACTAAGAATTCCAAAATATATGTTTAGAGTAATTTTTGACGCTGGTTATGTATATGCTAACTCAAAACTTCTCTAAATCTAACCGTTGAGCTGCTAGAAGGTGGAAATTAGGATGGTTATAGTAGACAAATTAACGTTTTGACACATTTCAAAATACCTTATTTTCCTGCGTATAATTTGCAGTTTAGTTAAATAAGTTTTACACCGAAAAATTTAAAATGCAGACAAATCTGTATTAACGATCTTTTAGTTTGAACAATATAGGCTTATCTCTAAATTAAAATTTCTGGTGTAAAACAGGTTTGTCTGATCTGCTGATTATACGCAGTTTTGACACTCATTACGAAAATGCTATTTGAGGAGCAAATATTCAACCCATGTTTTCTCCTTCGGATACAATTTTTCAGAAAACACAAAAAAATAATAAATTAAAAAATAAACTAAAATTAAACCCTAATTATCGTTTGTTTAGGTGTATCACTAATTACTAGAAAGATATGTAGGCATACTTTACCTAATGAACTTAAAATTAATTAGAAAAATGCATTTGAAATTTGGAGAAATCGTGTTTCGACCGAAAATCCGAGGAGGAAACATGTTTTGAATGTTTCCAATGAGGTTAACGCACTTTTTGAATGAAAAAGAATGTAACTCGAAAATTGCTAAAATAACATTTTTAATAGAATAAAGCTAATTATTAATATAACAAATAATACTGATTATCTAAATATAAAATAAAGTAAAAAGATTTAGACGTGAAAAATGGTCTTGAGAATTTTTGGAAACTTTCAAAATTTAAAACCAATATTTTCATTCAAGCAATCACATACTTCCTCTGTTTCTTTATTACCTGCAGGTTGTTTATTAAAAATAATATCTTTTTATCAATTAAAATTAGGTTGAATTTACTATTCTTTGCCATACTTTTATTTTAAAAGTAAAAAAAAAAAAAAAAAAAAGAAAGGAAGAAAGAAAGAATAACTACAAGATAAAAAGAATTTTTTATATACGATTTTTTCAATTTTTCTGTTGAATCATATAAACACTAGCGGAGGCAGCGGAAACAGGGAACAAATGGCTAAAAGTATTAAAATAATTCATTGTTATCGTGTTTTGAGCTATCATAAAAGTTTCAAATGGAAACAAGCCAGGAAGTTAGTTAAAAATCGATTGCAAGGTTTCTAGTGGTAACGCTGCCGAATGCAGCAGGGACCCGAATCAGTTGTTTAAAAGTATTTAAAAAATACATTTTCACAGTATTATGAACTATTCAGAAGATTTCAAATGTCTAGCTAGTCGAGAAGTTAGGAAAATAAATTTTCTGTTGAATGATATAAACTCTGCCGAAGGCAGTAGGGACATGAAACAATTGATTGCATTAAAAAAAATGTATTGTCACCGTGTTCTGAGCTATCCTGAAAGTTTCAAATGCCTAGCTAGTCGGGAAGTCGGTTAAAAATCGATCGCAAGCTTTGTACTGGTAATGCTGCTGAAAGCAGCAGGAACCCGAAACAGTTGGCTAAAAGTATTTAAAAAATCCATTTTCACCGTGTTCTGAACTATTCTGGGAGTTTCAAATGTCTAGTTAGTCGGGAAGTTAGATAAGTAAATTTTTTGTCGAGTCATAAACGCTGCTGAAGGCAGTAGGGACCTGAAACAGTTGACTAAAAGTGTTAAAATAATGTATTACACCGTGTTACGAGCTATCCTGAAAGTTTCAAATGTCTAGATAGTCGGGAAGTTAGTTGAAAATCGATTGCAAGATTTGTACTGGAGAAACAAACAAACAAGAATCGAAGTTAATAAAAACATGGTAAAAAGATGTGGACAAAGTGTCATTCCATGACTGAGAGGAAGAGATTGTACAGAAATACTTTTTATAATAGCAACATCAATTGAAGTTTATAGAAAGAAGTTGATTAAGAAGTTTTACACCAAACTGTTTAATTCAATCTTCAAATTTATATTTTTTCAATACTTTTATTTATTAGTACACTCTCTATTTCTACTCCCCCCCCCCACCTTTCCCGAAAAAAAAAAAAAAAAAAAAAAAAAAACTTGGGTAAAAGCAGACTTCTCTAAAATCTACAGGCCAACATAGCACGAACAAAATAAACAAACATAAAAACTGGTACGTGTGTGGGTCATGTGTCAAGTAAGAACAGCTCTGATTGGTTGGCTGGAGAAAATACAGTTAGAAAAGATGCTCTGGGGGAAACATTTTTGTTTTAAACCTCAATTTTCTAAATAAGGTTATAATGGGATAAAATTAATTTTGATTGAAAATAGCATATTTTTGTACTATTTAATGCTGATTTCAAAGAAAAATCCCTAACTCTTTTTTTTTTTTTTTTTTTTTTTTTTTTTGAGAAAACACAGCTTGAATGTTTGCTCTTCATTTATACTTCTCTAAGTCGAACCCTTTAAGCACTAGGGGGTCAAAAATTTATTGGAGCTTTATGTTCTCTGTCGGTTGGAGGTTTGATATAGAGAAAAAAATCTAACAGATTCTTAATTACTATAAAAAAGGAAAAACGTGTACTGTAAAGTTCTTAGAAACATTCATATTTTATTTTACTTATGTTAAAAAAGAAGAAGCTTATTTACATAATAAAAGTATGTAAAGAACCTTACTTGAGCTTCTTTAGTTTCACCAGAGTACTTTCGGGAGGGGCCCCTCTCTTTATCTGTGGCGCTTCAGTGGGAGCTTTTCTTGCGTCTTTATTTTTCAGGCCTGTGCTTTTAAAAAACGGCGCCACTTACAATCAGTGTTTTGCGCTGGCTCGTTGGCATTACACGAAGATAAATTATTTAAAATTTCAGCTGTTTTGCGGTGAATTGAGTATGCTTGTTTATTCTAATTAGATAATTTGCGAACTTAGTAGAAATATACTTTAATATTTTCTGTTGCATGAGTTTTACTGAGGTCTGTGGTTATTTTACCAAACTTTATATACGAAATGTGTGCTTTTATTGTACATTAAATTTTCCGTTTTGTCATTCCTGTATAACATCCAACAGAATGGTCTGATTTTTGAACGGGAATTTCGTAAACGTCTGAGGTTTCTAGCGTTTATTTTTAATTTTTCTTTTTGTCATTCTTATATTCCTGGCTAGGAACCTCAGGCGTTTACGAAATTTCCTTGGAAAAATCAAACCACTTTATTGGAAGTTATGACAAAGCGAAAAATTGAAAATAGAATAAAGGAACACATTTAGAATATAAAGTTTGGTAAAATAACCACAGCCCTTAGAAAAAATTACAAAGTTTGCAAATCAACTACTAATTGCAATAACCAATCATACGCAATTCATCGCGAAACAGTTGAAATTTTAAATGATGTATCTTTATGTAATGGTAACGAGCCAGCGCAAAACATTGA